>JAVTVY010008699.1:0-48816 GCA_036873755.1 Hanleya hanleyi | reverse complement strand
GAAGACAAAGAAGCCGAACCATCGCTCTGACGTAACGCAGGATCCAAGGTAATCCGAGAAGTAGCCAACAGAAACCAATCCGCGAAAGATGTAATACGTTGCATTGCCAGCAACATCTCCATAACATTATCGACAACTTTGGTAGGAACCGAAACAGAAGTTGCTTTAGATGATTTCGAAACCTGACTCAAATCACGATCACGTTTGGGCGGTTTATCGGGAAGAACGTTATCATGAAGTTGGTAAAATGAAAACGAGGGCTTCTTAAACTTGTTGTCCTCCTCCAATTGACGATCAAACACAATACAATTAGACTCCCAAGCTGGAGACGGAGCACACGTGAGAGGCGTCTTAGAAGAAGTAGACGTGAACGCGGAAGAAGCCGCTGTCGGACATTTAACCCGAGCAGATGAAGAGACAGCATTAGAAGAAACGGGCATGTCCGGAACGAGAGCCAAAAGCGCCGCCATTTTGTCAGAAAATGGCATCTTAGACGAATCCTTCGAACTATCCAAAGAAGAAGAGGAATCTGGACTATCAGACGAAGACGTCGAAACCGCTTTGGGAGAACAAACAACGTGTCGACGGCGAGAGGTAGACAATAACCGATCAAAAGATTGATCAAGAAATGGAGTCTGCGACTGACGAACTTGACGACCCCGACGGGGAGGTGAGGAAGAACGACGTGGCAAAAGGCGTGGAGGCGTACGGGAACGTCGAACAGGAGTACGGCGTACGGGAGAACGGGAAAGCCGTAAAGAAGTACTAGGACGATTAGGTGTACGAGCTCGACGAACAGGAGAACGAGAACGACGAACAGGTGAATGAGAACGGCGTACAGGTGTATGAAAACGACAAGACGGCGTAACAGAACGTCGAGGCGGAGTAACAAAACGACGTACAGGCGAACGAGAACGGCGTTGCGATGTACAAGAGCGTCGTTTGGAAGCACGGGAACGACGAAGTGACGGGTCAACAAACGTAGAAACCGGAGGCTGTAAATCCGCAATTTGATAATTCAAAGTAGAGTCCGAACGACCCTCCATAGATCGAAAGGCTGCTTTAGATAAAACAGCAGAGGAAGAACGAGATTTAAACCGTAAAGGTGAAGTCGACAATCGATGATGTTTTTTCTCTTTGAAAGAACCGGACAAAGATAGACCGACTGACAAAGGATTAGGTGAAATGACACGCGGTGAAGCAGAAATCTTTTGTTCGTTGGTAACAAAAGAACGCTCAGGCAAACCCGACCTGGGGCTAGAGTCCTTTGTTGTCTCGAACAAAGAAACAGGTTTCACAGGAACCCCAGACAAGGCTTTACCAGTAGAAGCCAGACTGTCTAGAACATGATCGCTATCTCCTCGTGCAACGGTTCCACTAGGAGGGATAGTAACGGACGCCGATGATAAAGCCGGGCTTTTAAGTCTATGCGATAAATCCAAATTAGAACCCACGAGGTCCTCGTTAAATTTCAGATCTCCAACTAATGCAATCTCATTTTGACGTCTATCGTCCTCCGATAACGCCGGGTCTTCAGTAGCGTGCAATAAATATGCCCGCCGCGCCTGGGCATAGTTCCTCCAGGTAAAAGTATCCCAAGATTGACACTCTGAACACGTGGCCTGCCGATAACACAAGTGACCTTTACACGAAAAGCAGACCGTGTGAGCATCTAAGTAAGTCCAAAACTGCCCACACGAGCGACAAGAATTAGAAACAACCGGGATAGATATCTCAGACATAATTGTCCAAGAAATACAGCAATAGAAAATACAAGTTTAGCAAAGGTACAACCGAAGGTCAAACCAACAACAACCAAACCAGCACTATAGGACACTTCCTGATATGCACCACACTCGAGTAGGTACAAATAGAGAAAGAGGAAGATTATGGATTGGGCAGAGCTTAAGTAACCTAGCTGGGCTGAGAGAGCTCCCTAGGGGGAGACAACTTTTCGTTTTTAACTATTTGTAGGATCTTCCTAAAGGGAGATAAGGCATAGCAAGAGCAGGTGTAGATTTGGGCAACAAATTTCAAGTTTACACCTAGAAGCTGACATAACTGGGATAATCCGATTGTCAAAATTCCCCAGATCTCACCATGCACTCAATGACATACATGCTCAGGAATGTCACACTCAAGGTTGTTTCACTCATATGGTGACAGTCAGTTTGGTTGGTGGAGGATGCTGGAGTACCCAGAGAGTGTCAACCAATCCTGAGAGCTCTTCATAGTGCTTTGAAGGCAACATAATGGTAAGTGCTTTCTGGTTACAAGGAGAATTTTCTAAAACCTACTTTAGAATAGTCAGAAATCGAGCCTGGATCGGCCTGCCACTGGACTAGAACATTGTTGGATTAATAGCCTGACATATGACAAACTGTGGATATCTTGGATTAGTGTCAAAAGTATGTCATAAGATATTTTAGAACACAGGGCCACATGAAGATACTTAATTAGACATAATCAGAAACTTGGATCTATTTGATCTGAAAGGGACTGTGGGAGGATTAAGTCAAAGTCACTCATACTTAGTAAGGTCTCTTGTAACAAACAGTTGACTGTGTAAATCTATGAAGGTTGTCACTAACCTTTCAAGAGATATGTTAACCTTAGAAAATATGTCAAAATTACTCGCCAATAACTTCAACAATATTAACATAGAGATATGTAAACCTTGAAAAATAGATCACGGTCAGTTATGTTCAATAATATTGTAGTAAAGCGTATCTGTAGTGTGGATTAGGAGAGTACAGTTCTAATCCTTCAAGAGTTGTGCTAACAGCACTGGATCAACATTTAATTTATTATTTGCCTTGAGAAAATAGTTCCAGGTCAGTCATCTTAAATGAGGACCCTGGCCAATAAGCAAATATACCTGTGGTATAAATTTCGAAAGGCTAGCTATAATACTTAGGGCTATTCCAGAAAAAAAGGTATGGGGGGGGCGGATGGGCGAGTTTTTTACTACCCACCACCCATAGAAATGAATTTACTGCCACAACAAGGACCCACAGAATTCAATTATCTAGGCATCCCACCACCCATAGAAAAAAAACAAAAAAAACGGTTGGCCTCCTACCATGGTCGTTGTTGTTGTTGTTTATGGAGATCACTTCTCGGGCCAATATTTTTCATTTTTTCATGGTTCGCACGGGTTCATAAAAGTTTGTGATTTTTATATTGAAAATTTAAGGCCTTGAAAGTTAGATTTTTTTCCCGTACGTCCTTGAAAGTGCTTGAATTTTACTGTAATAGGTATAAGTATGGTTGGCAGTCCAGCAAAATGGAATAAAAACTCCACTGACGATCGTTGTTTCTGTCTCCTGTTGTGTTTCCCCTTTCCATCCGTCGCTCCTGTACATATGCTCTGGCCTAAACCGTGTATTATGTTTGATATCTCTATCATAGTTCATTTAAAAGACTCAGGGCCATCCTTAAAATATGTCAGTTGGCGTAACCCGCCCTCCCCATCGAAAAGCTACCAACCCAAAAGTTTTTATCAGCCATCGGTCGCCGTAAATGTTTTTTTCTTTTTCTTCAACTTCAAGCAGTCCCTGTGTAGTTATTATCATTAAATTGCGTAGGTCGTGAATTTGTCCACCAGAGTTGCAAGTTTCAAGAATGAAATACAAAGAAAATATGGTCTACGAAACGAAAGAAAAATCTGCCCTCGCGTTGATTTTGTTGAAAAGCGATATGCGTGTTGAAAACTTTTGTGCCTTACTTCCCTATTTTGAAAGTGAACTCTTCCAATTCGATTTGTCGGGAAGCCTTGTGGGATTACAACATCGGGTCAGTGGAAGTTTCCATTACCGCAATAGGGATGGTAGCCCGACAGTATTGCGACACGTGCCTGCAGTCAGTCGACCATATTTCCCGGCTAAATCTGTACGGTGATGCCGACGTTTGGTTCATTATCCATCAAACACGAAGTAAAAAGTGAAATGTCCAGCTTGTCAAGGATTGAAAATACATAAAAACTAAACCTCTAAATTCCTGCAATGATGATCGGGTTGTCTACAACGTCACTCGTGAGATTGTCAATGTGACTGACCCAGCGAGGGTGCATATTTTATGTTCGTCCGCTCCATAAAGTTGATTCCTCGTTGATTATAAACTGGATTATCATGTTGTTGGAAACACTGACGTTTGTCATTTTATTACATGGAAACGTAGTTCTGGATTGGTGAGTGAATAAAACACCAGCATCCATGTCTGTTGACATCTCCCCGTAGCACAAATGAAATACCCAACTTCTCCCTTTCTGCAGTCAAAATGTATGAGACACATCATGCACATCCTAAGAAATGAAATAATGGCTCCCTCGACATAGGAGTTGTGCACAAACTAACTATTACGCCGAAGCCCTGACAGGGACAAGCAGAGGGAAACATTTATATCTTTGTCCTTCCATATCATCTGTTTATTAAAGAAAATGAGACATCGAAAATATCATTCAAATTGCCGTTAATTTTTTTTCTATTGATCTCGTAGGTGCCTCAAAATGGCCAGTTGACGGGCATTTTCGCCTCAAACCTCCTGCTAATGAGAACCCGGTTAGGGACTTCTGATCATAGTTCTATGATATATGGAGAGTTCGCAACCACAAAAACTGAACTTTTGTATTTTATTTCTGTGTCAACGCGTATCGTTAGTCACGATTTAGTTGTACAGAAATTATTCTGAGTAACATATTCACTTTACTTTCAGCGGCACGAACTCCACGACGAAAACGGGAGTGTTCGAATTTATTGTTTCACGAGTATATTGAAAATGCTCGTTTTCGTTTTATTAAGATGGAAAAAATCACGACGGGGGAAAAATCGGCCGTTTTCGAATTAAATTTGGAAGATTAATTATTAGGGTAATCTGTTCTGATATCAAAAATTGAAAACGTCTGGAAAGTGCAAATTTAACGATGAATGACTGACTTTGCCAGATTTTAAAGACTGGATAAAAAGAGCTGACGTGAACAAGGCAGCAACTGAAGTGGGAAATCGGAATAGAAATACATACGGTTTTTAATAAACCAAATTTCTTTTGCAATAAAATAACGTAATTGAGGTGAGTTTTTTTTACAGTATTAGTGAAGAAATTACGGTACTTGTGATCTGATTATTGACACAAAAGTTGAATGTCGGAAGAGACGTTTACGTAAGATAGCCCGAGATTATAGGCCGTTTAATAAATGGAATAAACCTACATTTATTCTACTATATATATATTTTCAAATGAAGCATAGATACATCTGAAACAGATCGATCCAATTTTCAGATTAATTAAAACGTAAATTGTGGATTGATGCGGATCGTGTTAGGCCAAAATATACTTGAATAAAACTGGGTAAACAGGTGAGTGTATAGCCAATAAATGACAGAACAGCTGCAGTCGAGCCATATTTCAAGCCAGAATAACAATCGGAGAGAGGTAAAAGGGAATTCTTTTTCAGGTTTGAAACATTTTTTTTTTATTTTCATTGCAGTCCTGATCTCACTTTTACGAAGGCATAATACATTGACGTTGTGTTAGCTGAATATATTTTGAAGCGGGAACCGTGAACAAACGCAAGTTTGGCCCACGTGCCATGCTATCCAAGGCTTGATCACGTGATTGCAACTCCGTATGGCGGGAAAATGTTCAACCAACACGTGGCATGTTGAAACTTTCATTCTACTGACCCCACCCAATTCTGTGAAAGTATTTTAATACATCTGTTAATCAAGGAACGAATGGATACAGTGAATTGTTAGAAAGGTCAAGCAATTCATGTCTTTCGTTTAGCCGATATTACCGGGCGGGATGAGCTCGTTCCAGCTGGGAAGATTGTATTGTCTCAGATTAGTTGGCCCTGATATGGGTCTCACATGAGTTGGCCCTGATATGGGCCTTTAAATAGTGTCAGGCGCTTGATTAATTTGCTGTTCGTTTTATTGACATAAACAGTTTGAAAAGCCCTTCCACAATATTTCCCTATGAAGAGCAATCAAGAAATTATTAGGTTTGATTCTCAATCTGAAAATGACGTAATCTGTGTTTCTTCATTAGATCGTTTATATATTTTCGCCTTTGACATCATTGGCGAAACCGGGATAGTTGGACATAGTCTTGTCGGCCGTGACAAAAATTCTGCAAGGTTTCAAGCATGTACTGCAGAGAAAATAAAGAAAATATCAGAATGTCTAAGTGACAGAATATGCTCTTGTCACGTATGTACTAATGTACGCGAATTTGTGATTTTAAATTGGCCGGGCGTCCGATGAAGCTAATCTCTTCATTGTCAGCCGATCATTGCGGTCAATTACTCGAACCAAATTTCATGGTTAAAGAGCAGGCAGAATGCATTGCTCTCCAAAGAGAGAAAATAATGATAGGAAATGCAAGAGGCAATGGATAATTCACTAAAAACGATCGAAGATGAAGAAGTCCGCCATTTAGCTTCTCGCGTCAAAAAAAGATAATTCGAACACGTCCGTTTTCCTAAAATTGGCTTGAATTGGGTACTTGAATAATCACTGTAGGACCTTGAAAAGTCACTAAATTTAATGCAAGAAAAGGCATGCGAACGCTGTTTTTTTTGCGTTTTGGTTCATCATTATCATCATTTGCTGCTGATGTCGCCAGATCAACAGGTTCGGAGTTATTCACTGTGACCGTGCCGACCCTGTCAACTGCTTTTTTGAAGCGTAAATTATGTCCTTCGTCGTTCAGATTTTTTAGTTGATCCATATCATTGAAACCACTGCTTTGAAAATTATGCCGCCAAATTGATTGAATTTTAAAAAATTCTGACGGATTTCATATTGAATTTGATGCTCAACAGTCATGCCAGTCGAACAGACCGTCAGCAAGGTCGGAAGAATATGGAAGCAAAACTTCGCCTCGGTACTCAACGGGCAGATTTGTATATATCGCTACATGCGAATATACGACCAGCTTTCACATTATTTTGTGCTAATACAATTTTTAAGGTTCTGGGAACAAATTTAATTCGTAAATCAACTTATTGCTAGTAACTTTACAAAAAAAAATGAAAAGGGGAGACAACTCTGGCAAGACCACATTCTTCCAAAGAGGGCGCTTTTCACGGAGGTGACTGAATGAGACGATCACGAACTTCCAGGAAGATACGAGGGTTGCCAGCGAGAAATTACATATACAAAAGAACAGACAACACTTCGGGTAGTGTTTTAATAAATAAATGAATGAAAACAACGACCAGACATTGACACCATTGGTTTTATTTACCCACCACCCATAGAATCCATTTCTTTATTAATCCTACCACCCACAGAATTGGATTTCATTTTAACACGACCACCCATAGAAAAAAAAAAGGCTTCCCATCCGCCCCCCCCATGCCTTTTTTTCTGGAATAGCCCTTAAAGGGATATGCTAAAAGCAGCAAATCCAATTTAATGTGTAGTTTGACCTCGAGAGAATGGGTCAAGGTCGGTCATATTTAACAGGCTTCTGGTCCATAGCCAGCTGCAACTCTCGTATGAATTTGGCGACTCCAGAGATATCATAGTAGCGTCAATGATGGGACAGACAGACAGACGGACGAGGACAATATCCCTTTGGCCAAAATTAGGCAAGGCATAAAAACTGAGAAAACATACTGTATTATCCAGATTTAAAACAGCATTGATAGTCTCCACCACGCCATCTTTGGATCTGCAAAAGACGATGAAAATTACATTTTTCAGGACCAAAAAGATGTGTTAGAACTATTCTGGTCAACTTTCAGACCTGAAAGAAGGTAGAGGACTTGAAATAGGCGGACATGATGTGTAGATTTCTTGAGCAATCAAATGTAAAAGTGTGCCATCGTGGGACTGGACATCAAGGATACATTGCCACGCCACTAACAAAACTTAATCTGCTGAAATTGCAATTTTCATGCAGCTTTTCACAAATTTTTGTAATTTACCTGTTAATCTTTTTGATGACCAGATTTCCCCAGTTGATAAATGTGACTACCTCCCCTTCCTTGAGCACAGCTGCATCAGCTCCATCAATGAGAATTCTGGGGCCATACCAGACTGTTTTATCACCCACCTCAGCATTCTGTATTGAAATTTGCATTATTTACAATATGACACAATTTTGGTATTCATAGCTGTTAAAATTTCACAAATAAAATAGGATTGTGAGACACTCAAAACCCTTTGATATATGCTTGGAATACGCAACATATTATGGCTATATTTATTGATCATCCAGAATCGACATTTTTCACTATATTATTGAGCTGAAATTGAAGCACATTGTGACCTTGTAATTGCAGTTGTGACATATACTCTAACCAGAAGCATTTAGTGAATCAGATTGGGGTCCTTCACTAAAACATGATTATGTTGTTCTGTCTAAATTGTTGAATGACTGACCACCTGTAAATCAACAAAAAGACTGAATCATATGCATAACCATCCTGATTGAGTGAATGAAGAGTTTAACCTCGCTTTCAACATTTTTTCAGCTACATTACCATGGGGAAGGGAAGGGAGGGGAGGGGCAGGGGTACCTACTTGTAACAGAGCAGATCTAATGCTGCCATTTCATAGTGCTCTCCCACTGAAATATCATGCCATAGGCAGACCTGACACCCCACTCAGTCACATTATACTAACACCAAGCGAACCAGTCCTTGTTCTGTCCTCTTAATGCTGAGCGTAAGCGAGGAAGCAACCAGTTTCATTTTTCAAGTCTTTGGTATGAGCCGATGACCTTCATTATATGATATATTATGATCTGAGCAAGGCTGGCCTATGTGATGGACAAGCAATCACAGGGGGACATTAGAATGGACAATGCAGATATTTGATAACCATAGATTTTGTATCCATCAAATACGTAAGGGCTATTCCAGAAAAAAAGGTATGGGGGGGGGGGCGGATGGCAGAATTTTTTACTACCCACCACCCATAGAAATGAATTTACTGCCACAACAAGGACCCACAGAATTCAATTATCTATGCATCCCACCACCCATAGAAAGAAAAAAAAAACGAAAACAAAAAATTTCCCCTCCGCATTGAAGTAATAACATCATTTACATCTCTCCTTGGGCCACTTTTTTCGATTTTTTGCGTTTTGGTTCATCATCATCATTTGCTGCTGATGCTGCCAGATCAACAGGTTCGGAGTTATTCACTGTGACCGTGCCAACAGTGTCAACTGCTTTTTTGAAGCATAAAAAAGGTCCCAGTTTTTTTCGAAACACGTTGTCGCGGAGAAATCAAAGTTCTTCATCATTCAGATTTTTTAGTTGATCCATAACGTTGAAACCACTGCTTTGAAAATTATCTACGTATTGAATGAATTTAACAAAATTCTGATAGATTCCATAATGAATTTGATGCTCAACAGTCATGCCAGTCAAATGGACTGTCAGCAAGGTCGGGGAAAAAAGGTTGGACACCATTACATTTCGTCCAAATTTGATATGATCAGCATCAGGATAAAGAGGTGAAGGAAGTATCATATTGCATTTACCATGTTAATGAAAATGACAGATTTGATAACGAGAAAATTGAGGACCAAGATTGTGGGCATAATAGGTATGTACAATCAATTGGTACTGAACTGTGCTACTTAAAATAAACATTAAAGAAATTTTTTGGCACGAATTCATGATTGCAGAATGACCACATCCTCATGGTAGGCTACATGCTATTAAGAAAAATAATTGAAATGATCACAATATATTCTTTAAAATTGAAGAATGTAGTTGAAACTCTCCAGATTTATCAAATTTATTTCCAAATGCAGTGAGTACTGAATAGGTCTTCTTCAGATCATAAGGTCATAAGCATACCTACATTACTAACAGCTTGAAAAAAAAAAGAAAAAAAACAAAACAAAAAAAAACAGAGATATAAAATGGTTGCTGTGTTCATAAATCCCACCAGGATCTCACTCACATCGATCTTATTGATTCATTTAAAAAATCAGTGGAAAAACAATTTATACTTTATTCTGAAACATTTGCTGTTTTTAAATCACAAATTTTGCTGTCTTCAAATCAGCATCAACCAGACTCCCAGTTTGATTTCAGATGGATGTATCAGAGAAACCCACAAAAAAATGCACAGGCTCACATGGCTGAACTGGCAAGGAGCACTGCAAATCCATTTCTAGTATGGTCCATAGATTCAATAATGGGGCATATCCTTGTCAAATTAAAAAATTTGAATCCTTTATTACATTTTGTACAACACTCAACTTGTTGGCCATCCAGCATTATGTTTCATCAAGTATAAAACAATTACTTGGCTCAGATCGCGAATGGAATCAAGCTGTAGTAAAACTGGAAATCCCCTTGTGGAATGTGACCTTTGTTACCTCCTCACACAGAAGAGCTTCTTCGGGAACCCTTCTTTTTCTTTATTCTGTGCATTTTGAAAGGGGTGTCAAAGGTTCCCGATATACGAAGAGTGACGTCACCACAAATTTTCCCGCCTTTTTAGCGAAGAGACAAAGAGCAACAACAACTTGCAAACAAAGAATGAAATTGCCGTTTTTAGGATTGTTCGGGATTTTAAAGTCAAGCAGAGGGATGGGTCTCTCTGAATAAAGCTAGGTAGGGGTGTGACTGACACCATTGGTTTTATTTACCCACCACCCATAGAATCCATTTCTTTATTGAACCTACCACCCACAGAATTGGATTTCATTTTAACACGACCACCCATAGAAAAAAAAAAGTCTTGTCATCCGCCCCCCCCCATGCCTTTTTTTCTGGAATAGCCCTAATCAATTTTGTACTCGTATTTCCTTTTTCCAATTTTCAGCTCAAGGTCTTTGACCGTTTGATCTCACATTTAATATGGTCCGTCTGTATCCCATATACACATGAAAGGAATACCCATCACGTAGTACCAATCCCAAACCCAGGACAGGGGAATTTGACAGACAGATCGACAGAGATACCGCAAAATCGGCAAATGCTCGATGTTATTTAGTTGACGAAATCATCAATGCCAAATTTGCTGAAGTCTAATAATATGTAAATTCATCATCACCATACCTTCGGGTGTTTGGGTACTTCCTTAGAGCCGACCTTTGCTCCCTCCACAAGGACCGGTACTGTGCTCTCTCGTAACAATGCTGTATAACGTGGCACAATGGGGTCTATGACCTGTTCAATAGAGAACAACTCAAAATTCATCCTAGCAATAAAAATATTTGAATTAAAATAATAAATTAACATTTTTTCTTATGAATACATTTGAAGTTTAAAAAGTATAATACATGTATTCCTACGAAGTAGGCTACCATCTGCAAATTATCCGGTAGTCAGTGAGTGAGTAAGTGAGTGAGTCCATCCGAATCCTTTCGTCGGCAAAATAAGGAGAACCGTTGACATTAAAACCTTGATTTTTGGCATGAACATGCATTAGGGCATTGTTACCAGCACGTTCTGAGCTGACCGAATTCCGATGAAAATTTGATTTACAATTATTTTTGTATTATTTATTGACGGCTCAGCGAGTGCACTGCCCATCGGGAACCCTTGGCTGTATGTTTCACTGTGACTTTTGAAGGTTCCCCGATACCGTATATCACGTTGGACACACCGGTTCTCGTAAAATCACCAAAGTTAAGTGACTTTAAGCCCGGTCAAGACTTGGATGGGTGACCTCGTGCTGTACTGCCGGACTGATAAGTGTCCAGGGTAATAGGAGCTGAGGGTGATAATAGTTGCCATGCTAATGACTCACCAGCGGTGACATCTGGGAAAGTTAATAGTACCCACTGTCAATTAGAGACTGCTATATAAATTCTCTCACCGTAGCACATAGGGCCCCCAAGTCATCTCTCGAGTACAAACTTAAATCATATCAAACCCTACTTCGTAGATCCTGTGACGTTAGTCACACTGCCATGTAATATTGGGGGATGCAAAATAAACACCCTTTTTGGGGGGGTGATGAGTGAGAGATGTAATGAGGTCTGCGTGGCATCTGAATGGCCCCGGAGTCGGCCCTGGACAGCTGTGTCATGTTAAACTGTGTTCAGTCAAAGTATGATTGGACATCCATCCCACAATATTCACAAACAAGCCTCAATATATCCATTTTTCATTTTATATCACAGTAATCTGCAGGCACAACACACTAAAGGGAGATAACTCACCTTCTTGTTGACAGCCCAGATTTTGTCCCACTCCATCATCACTACAGAGCGAGAAGACCCCTGTCAAAGAATACACAATGACATGTGAGATTTGCAGGAGATTGAAGTTTAAACATGAATGCAATTTGTTTTCAATATAGCAAATTAGCTGAAGTAGGGAAAATATGTCAATATTGAAAGCACAAATTCAGGATGTGCAATTCGAAGGGAATGAAAAATAGAAAATCTGAAGTTAGTCAAACTTATTCTCACAAAACAATGAAAAAAAAATTTCATTTATCATGTTTCTTATCAAATTCTCAAATTTTCCTTCTGCATCTGCAGCGAGTCTTCCAAATTCCACATTTCAATTGTATAAATAAAAGTTTCATACCTGTGATATAATGAACTGTTTGAGACCCTCAACGGTCATACCTCTCCTCAACACACCCCGGACAGTTGGGAAACGAGGATCCTCCCTGACAAATATATCAAATCTTACAAATGACCAACTATACGATAACTACAATAGCAATGTTTCTAGATTCTGTTGAATGAAGTAAGAACAAGGTTAGATGTCTGACTTTGCTTGCTTCAATGCATTTTGCTGAAAAGCAACAGAAATTTGATAATACATGTATGATGTAATATAAATTGTCTTTATTGCACAGGTCAGGTCATCAAATTAATTGGAATGAAAACCAGAGCGGCTGGAGTCCCCGATGTTGAAACAACTGATTTGGCATGGAATTGGAATTTTCGTTATCTGGCTTGGAGAGCAATCTCAAGCGAGATCCAGTGGCAAGGTACCTAGAATTACAGAATTTGTCCTAATCCGGTCAGGTTTTCAGAAGTTATTGTCCGGAAAAAAAAGAATTATAACTTGGCCCACAGGTGGCATCACCTATACGTGGATCGTCATGAAAAACAATCCCAGGTAACATCTTGAGGCAAGGTACCCACATACCAAATTTGAAAAGAATTCATTTAGTTTTTGTCAGGAAACAAAATTTCAACATGGCCACCCAGGTGGCGCCACATATGGGCAGATCGGCATGAAAAACAATGTCAAGTGAGTTCTTGAGGCCAGGTACCCACACACCAAATTTGAAAAGATTCTGTTCAGTTTTTCAGGAGTTATTGCCCAGAAACAAGTTGGATGGATGCACAGACGGCTCGACGGACCCCAATGCCTTCGGGCATCAGGGGACAACAAACCAAAATGGTAAAAAAAAAATAGCCCATTGGGTCCCAAGTACCCCTACTCAGCAAACATGCATTGCACAATTAAAATGTATTTTTGAAACTTTTGACAACTAGGTTAAAAAATTTGATCTACTAGAGTTGATTTTTTCTCTTCTGCAAGAAAACATAGCACGTTGGGTCATCTCGGCTTTTGTCAAGGCCTTAATTGATCGGATTTTTTTTGCACGGAGGTTCTAGTAGAGCAATTCCTAGCTTAAATAAACTCTTCTATATTGCTCTGCATACTGCATTCAAGTAATTTGATCTTGAAAATATAGATCAAGATCGGTCACCTTCAACAGGTTTCTGGTTCATTCTGACTTATTTGCATGTGGAACATGAATTCAAAAATCTCAGACTAACATATAGAATTTGATCTGGACAAAATAGGTCAAGGCAGTCATCTTCAATACACTTCTGGACAATCGCCAGATGTACACGTAGTATTAATCTGGAAAGCCTAGGAATATTTCATCAGGTTATATCATAATAAACAGTATATGACCTTGGAAAAATAGGCCGAGGTCAGCCAACTGAGATAGGTTTCTAGTCAATCAATAGTTACACATGTATTACAAATTAGGAGACCCTAGCTTTCATCCTTCAAACAATATTGCAAATACTAGAATTTGACCTTGATAAAATAGGTTGACCATTTTCGATTGGCTTCTGACCCATCACCAGCTGCATACATGGTATGAATTTAATTCTTTTTAAGATATCATGTCCACAAGAAAAATGGAAAAACGGATGGACAGACAGACAGACAACCCAATGACGACAATACCCTAGGGTTAAGTGGAAGAACAATCGATTGCATTGTTCCCAAATTTGCATGTCAATGAAATATCACAGAACACAACAACATTTTTCAAAAAAATTTTACCTATATATTGCAAAATCTGACAGAAATTCAGAAAGGATCCATGGTCCTGTCCAGGTCACTTTAATAAGTTGAGTGATTCGAGTCCCATCAGACATGCACAAGCTGTCTGACTATATAATGTGAGATAATGCCGAGTTCAGGAGCCAAAGAGTGGAGACCAACTCAAAATACTGGCATGAACAAATATTCACTCACCATCCCTCTACAATGCCCTCGTTGACAAACCAGGTCAGTTTTCGTTTTGACAGGACAGTATTCTGGAGATTCAGGCGGCTGTACGAGTAAATGTGTGGCTTCCGTAAACCTGGAGTGAAAAAAACATTTCAATGATCACACTTCCAATAAATTTTAAACATATTGCTAAAATTTCAACCTATGAAGGCTTTTCCAATCATGTGTGTGATGACGAAGGCCTGTCTGTCAGTTACTCATGTTTAGTAATTTACTCCTGATAATATTAGCTTTAGAGTTTCATTTTTGTTTTCAAATTTCAAAGTATCTAAGTTCTTTGCATTGCCTCAGAAATTTCCCAAATTAGACTGAATTGCAATCAGCTCAAAATGCACAACAGTCTTGTATGTTGTATGCAATGTTCCTACAATATCGGAAAATGTGATTATATTGGGACTATTAATTGGGTTACTGAATCGAGCTGTTCGAGCGACTACTACCATATCTTGGACAAACTGACCTAGGGCGTCGAGGAACCAGTAATACTGCTCATCCCGGTCGTGGTACTCCGTGGTTCTCAGAGCGTGGGTCACATTCTCCACACTATCCACTATAGGACAGGCAAAGTCATAGGTCGGGTACACTCTGAAACAACAACAACAGAATAGTTCAGATCATCATCTTGGAAGTTTAAGTTACCGGTAGCCTGATATCATATCAAAATATAATATTTGCTCTGTTAAATGTATCAGCTTTCTTTCCAACCCAGAGCAAGATCTAACATATAAATATTTTACGAGGGAATTTGAGAATTTGTTACTGAACTTGCCTGTTTTAATTTTTTAGCATTTAATTTAAATTGAGTATTTTTTCCAATTAAAGTGATCGTAAACCCTCAAGCAAATTTTTCATCAAATGAAAGACCATTGCGAACTGTGTTGGAAAATATTTACTGTAATATTTTACGATTTTATTACACAAAGTAAACTGCAAATAAAACATGATATTCTATGGTGGTCTGTTGCAATCATATTTAGCTCCAGTTTACGATCACTTTAAAAATATATATATTGTTTTATCTCACAAAACTTCTGGTGTTAATTTTAAGAAACATACAAATTTGGGGATTGGAAGGGACTGTCTCAGATTACTGTCTGGTTTTCTATAAATATCTTGTTATAAGATTCACATTACCAGGACTGCACGAGCCATATTTCTAAACAATCAATTGATTTTCAAATTCTATTTTTCCTTGAAGAGTATGATGTGAAAAGGCAGTCCTACTTGTATTTGGTTCCCGTTCTGACGTGTGTCTCACTCTTACAGCGGTACATGGTGGGATCCCTCATACAGCCGTTGTCGGAGTTCATGTCAATCTTGGCTCGTACCACACATCTCTGACCTACCTCCGTACCTTTCTTCATCTCACCCCACAGCCGCAAATTCTCCTCCACTCCTGAGCAAATCAACAGAGAAATATTTTATAAAAGTTCAACCAGCATGGACAATGATGGAAGACTTTATATACCATGTACGGTAAGGTCTCTAATAATTCGATAACATCAAAAGACATTTTTGATGCATATTCCAAAAAATATTCTACCTTTATTCAGCTCTGACGATTCAAAACTGTTCACAACAGGGCTACTCTAGAAGGTGTTGACAAGAGAAATTGTCCTTCGTTTCAAATTTTGATTTCAGTTGAAAGTTTATCTAAAAGTGAATGATTTATTAGAGATCTTTCCATAAACAGAATGTCCAGATTTCATTTTATTCCAGTATCAATGCAGTTGCCATTTCATAGACATAACAATCAGACAAAGTGCCCTGACCTACGAACATGCCCACAAAGTTCTATCCGACAATATTCAACGGTTCCATAAATAAAATTTTAATTAGTAGCAGTGGCCGATCTGGCAGAGGCATTTCTTAGGAAAGCACAAAAGCATCCATCTTGAGGAAATTCTCCAATTGATATATTTTGGATTCAGTATAAAATTAGGATCGATTTGTCGTGTCTTTATTAGTGTGTTGGTAGTCCGTCACAAACTCACGGTTACTCCTCGAATTGGACTCTTTCCTCTCCTCTCGCTCCTTTTTCATCAATTCGGGTTCTGTGTCGTCAACGTAAGCTTTACACTCCATGATCATTTTCTCACACAGCAGTAGAAGTCTATCAAAATGATCCGAGGTGTGGGTCTGCACATCATACTCCACACCTAACATCGCCAAATCCTTCAGAATAACCTGTGAAAATGTAGAATGCACAAGTTCTCTTCATCAAAGAATACTGAGATACAAAGAATTGAATCCGACTTGCTTGAGATAGCTTTTGGAGGGGGAGGGAAAGTAGAGTGGGACTTGCAAGTGTTTCTTCCTAACAAAATACTGAGATACAAAGAATTGGATCTGACTTGCCTGAGATAGCTTTTGGAGGGGGGGGGGGGAAGTAGAGTGGGAATTGCAAGTGTTTTCTTCCTAACAAAATACTGAGATACGAAGAACTGAATGACTTGAGCTATCTTCCTAGATCGCTGAGGGGAAAAGTAGCCCAATGGGCTCCAACCCCTTGGCTAGCAGTTATTTTCTACACTCAGCAATCATGCATTGCGAAGATGTATTTTTAGAGCTTTGGCATTATCTGGTAGATTAACAAAAATGTGATCTAGTAAGATTAACTGCAGTTCTTTCATTTTAGAAATACATAGAATTTGAGCAAGGTCAGCTTTGCCAAGGCCTTAATTGACAGGAAAAAATTCACGCCGAGGTTCTGGTAGAGCATGACCAAATTTTTAACTCTAAATATACTCTTCTGTATAGCCCACAATCAAATCAAGTAATTTGACCTTGGAAATATAGGTCCAGGTCAGTCATCTTCAACAATTTTCTGATCTATTCTAACTTAATTGCATATGGAACACGAATCCAGAGATAACGATGGAGAAAACATCGGACTAGACAATTGATTTTGATTTGGAGGACTAAAGCCTGGTACTTGAATGTTTTATACCTCGGAATAGAAGGATCAAGACTTCGGATGAAATTATATTCATTTTCACAAATGAACTCGGGGATTTATTCCTAGGTCTAAATCAATTTTATTCCACAGTTTATAACAATTTAGGCAGAGGAATGGAAGAAAAAATTTGATTGGTGGACTTAGATCGAGATCTAAATCGATTTTAATCCCAGGCATTGAAACCGATTTCTGTCCCCTACTGCCAACTATAGCACGATACAACTGACGACTGCTGAAATCTCTGGATTTAAACACAATTTTAAAACAAAATGGTGGCCACCACCTATCCCTTGATCATGGACAGATGCCAGTAACCAGTCTAGAATCCCCACTCAGAAATTCTGGATACAGTACTGAGGAACAATCTAAGATCAAAAGCTTCCAGTTTAGAAAATGTGCCTAGGAGTACTAAAAATATTAAAATCTGTTCTCTCATCGACTTGGAATAGAACAAAATGCTTTGCACAGAACTGACCTCTTCGAAATGAGCATTCTCCTTGGCTGGGTTGGTGTCATCAAATCTCATGATAAGCGTACCTTTGAAGGTCTGCTGATAGTACTGGTTCAGGAGAGCTGCCTTAGCATGGCCCACGTGAAGATACCTACAGATAAGGTCAGATCAGACAAGAGTCACAGGGGCAGGTAATACATGCACAAATTAATATGTGAACATCACCGATACACAGGTTCTGAACCAATGGGGGACTTGCACAATACCAGCTGTCCAATCAGTTCTGTGATTGTCCCTTCCTGTTTGTCGTTTTTGGTATTTGATATATTTCGTGTGAAATTTCAGATTCTCTTTGCATATATGGCAAATGCTAATGGAATGGACCTGCTTCGAGAATACCAGAATGGGTTCTCGCAGCAGGTCACTGATTCACCCAAACAGTAAAATATACAAATCAAGGGAGGTGACCTTGTATGGCAAACGATTCTGAAACCCATTTTCCATGGAGAAATATGAGAAAATGAAATATACAGAAAATAGTCTATAGAAATTCAGTTGCCATTGACAACCAGATATAGGAAACGGTCTTTAACATGTTGAAAGTACATGTAGCAACAATATTCGGATCATAAGAAAATATGGCTTCCATGGATTTTATTGGTTGAGAACATTCTCCATTTGCATACCATGTTGATGGAAATTACAACCATGATTTTGCCCTGGAGAACCGGGTGGGTCATTCGTCAACAGCCAAGGATTACGTTTGATCACAAAGTATATGGTTAGAAATCTCTTTTTCATATGGATGATGTATGTTGCATACATGTATTAGCTAAACAATTAAAATATTACCCGCTAGCCTCTGGTGGGAAACGTACGACCACTTCACCCATCTTGGCACCTGGAAGCTCCACAAATTTACCCTCATCTTTCCTGATCTATGGAGAGACACAAAATAAATGTTTAACTGCTACACTTTCATTGTATTCATCTCTGTCACACATTGATGTAATATCTGTTCAGTCATGGAGAAGTAATCAAGACATGTAAACAATTAAACTAGTGTGCAAGTCAAACTTAAATGATTTTTTTGTCAGGACAGAATAGTGACAATTAAATTTGGTCATAAATTTGGTCAATATGCTCATTTTAAAGGGGTATCCATATGGTCTAGGATCACTTTCGCGAGAGAGAAGTTCTCATGATTCTGACTAACATACTGTTTACCACATGTAGATACTTCAAATGGTTGCAGTGTTATTGAAGGTTAAAGTCTAAATCTGGTATACATGAATTTTATGCAAATGACCAAGTGAATTCAAGATAATGAGCTAAGTTTATGCTAGAATATTCACAGAGATTTATAAGTCTTCACAGATATTTATGAGTCCAATCTCTTCAATATTAATAATTAGCTTACTAGTAGCATTATGCAAACCATTTAGGTTTATTTTTTGAAAAAAAACTTTTTGGGGGGATATGGTTACCATAGCAACAGGTTAGGCCCTGGAAATTACACAGGTTAGGAAATTCTAATCACTGAATGTTTGGAAAAGCCTAACGCACACAGCGAACATTCCTGTTCCCCGCACACAGTGAACAATTCATCTAAAAAAAAACAAAAAAAACGCCAGCGCCACAAGTAGCCTCAAATTTAATTCTTTGTCACATGGGTTTGAGGGTTTGGGGTCATGCAAGGATTAAATTGGGAGATAGAGGGTGAGGCTCAGAGCCCCAGGGATGAGAACATGCTACCAAGGCTACTGGATGGGTACAATAAGTTCAGCATGATGTAAGCTATCGGCATCTATAAGGGTATGGGGTCGGGTGAGGCTTAGTTTAGAAGATAAGAGGCTGGGGCCCAGTGCCCCAGGGTTGGGGACATGCTTCCAAGGGCAGTGGATAGGTACATGATGTAGCATGATGTAACCTCTCATAATCTATAAGGGTATGAGGTCAGGCAAGGTTTAGTTTAGGGGATGGGGCTCAGTCCCTTGGGGTGGGGGCATGCTCCCGAGGGTAGAGGATGGGTTCAATATGTGTAGCATGATGCAAGCACCCAGAATATATTAGGGTTTGGGAATCAGGCGGGACTTAGTACAAAAGACATACGGTGGAGTCGAGAAGCTGTGGACAGAAAAAAGTGCAAAACTTTAACATCAAAACTGATTATTAATATTATTTGTTATTTCAACATTATTAACATATATATATATATAAACCTTCATCATCAAAAGACAAAGTGTGATCACAAAACTTTTAACATGAAAAGTGAATGCTGATACCAGCCAGCCAGTCAGACATCATCAATCTATAGAAAAGATTTCATCTGTCCAATAAATGTTAAAATTTTCAGAAGAAATATGGCAACAACATATCTCTCCATCAGAAGTTTTAATTTTTCATTTGTGTTCCCCCTGTAAGTCTGACGGAAACTAGATTTAGAAGAGACTTTGGAATGATTTGTACAAGAACATTGATTATGGCACACCATGTAGATAACCTCATCATTATTATGATAATGTTAATATGATTAAGAATGATTTACAAATACTAACAGTGCTTTCCTGTTTTTGCAGCTCAATTTTGGGTAATTTCTGTGCCACGTTCAGAAACTTCTCCTGGGCAGAAAGGAAGTTGTAATATCGTAATACATGGGTAGGGGCCTCTCCTTTGTTCACCAGACCATGCCAACTGATGCTTGCTGAAATGAACGATTTAATCATATGGATTCAAAATTGAAATTTGAAAGTTAATGAAGAATTTAATGAATAAGTTAATCACATGGACTCAAAACTGAAATTTGAAGACCAGTGAAGAACTTAATTACATGGATTCAATTTGAAGGCTAATCCAGGCTAAAGGTTTTCACATTTTTGATCTAAATCCAAAGTATTTCTCTCCTCCTTAACATTTGAGATCCATGTGTGGTCACCAGCGGTCGAGACGAATCATCTTTGATAAGCGTCTAGTATATAACTAGATAAATACATTCTCAAAATTTGGCAGCTGTACCATCACCGATATGCAGATATTGTTGTATTGGACAAGAATATATCATGAAATCATGTACGGTAAGCGATCCATATATACGATCATCTTTCGATTTACGATCGACCCCATTTTTTCGGGAGATTTACGATCGGATATTCTAACTGATTCACAATCACCCACAAATTCTAAAATGGGACGATCTAACTTAAATTCGATCGCACACGGTCGGCAATAGCTAGAATGAATATGAACAGATACGCAACATTATGCGCGAGATCGGCAGTATCGACGCATACGCAAAATGGAGTTGTTAATGTGACCTAAACCAAATCTAAACAGCATATATTCCTGAATGGTAAATAAAAACAACTTCGTGTAAAACATAATAGTTGTGCGAGTGTCAAATTATTTCTATTATATTAAAAACGATAGACATATTCCTTTTGCGAATTCAAGAAACGAACGTGTGACGGTCTTGCAAATATTGTAAAAATTATGCTGAGACCAATAGCCGCTCACTGCGGGAATTAAATGGTTGCCGATTTGTTCTTTAACTAAGAACTGAGACCAATAGCCGCTCACTGCGGGAATTAAATGGTTGCCGATTTGTTCTTTAACTAAGGGAGCGTGTAAAACCTAGAGTGGTGTGTCCGATGTCTGCGATTTTGTTTAATAAACGGATGATATATGGAAGGATAATGATAGAAATGTTTCTCTGTTAGGGGCCTACTTATCCCCGTCACGGCTTCAGTGTTTTGTCGCCACCTGGAGATATTATGTTAAATTATCTGAAATCGTTGAATGTTGTAAAATAGAGAGCTGTTAATTGATCTTTGTTTCTATAAGAAAATACGTGTGTTGGCTTCTTTTGTTTCAAGTCATTTTCGCTGGCTATCCAAAATCCGCCGTTGATACCGGCCGGTTCGATAAAAATGCTGTTGTCGACCCTTCAATTCAGCGCTCGTGAAACGATCACAATGCTACATAGGATATTCCATTCCTTTTCTTCCGATAAAAGCCTTCAAAGCCAAGATAGAACAAGTTTGAATGAGGTTGTTGTGAAAATTATATATGGGACAAACAGGCTCCACACATTAATTAACACAAAAACCCATAATACTGCAACGTATTTTGAAATCCCCTTCAATTGCCTCTTGCTGGTGAACAGCGCTTCAGAAGGGGCAAGGTATTCCCCAGGCAGTCAGTTCTGCGTTGTTACACACGATCTCATTTGCATATGAATAAGTGTCATTTCTAGTCTGGGTGAAACTTGTATGCTGCACGTGACTCTTATGTGGACTTGCCTGTTTCACTCTAAATTTCATGCAGTCCAGATTCCCTCTGTAGCCTATAGTATTGGACCCTTCTATCTTGATTTAACAGGGAGTAGTACTACAGTGTAATTCCCTCTGCTGGTAACCTAACCATCCCGCACACCCCTATCCTGACTTTGGATTCTTCCATTTGATGTAGTTTTCTCTGGAGGACAAGCTGTGAAGCGTGGCAAGACTATTAAAACAAATATGCTGTACAGGAAATTCACAGCTGGACATGCTAAAAATAAACTAAACACACCTCCAGGTAAATGTGAACACAGATTGTTACACTGAATGATGAGAGGAGTCCGGACTCAAAACAATGTAGCCATTAACAATTTAAATATCAAAGGAGAGCCTGTCAAGGCTTGGGTTTGTTAGAAATCAAGGGGCTCTGAGGGTAGTGAAATTAGTAGCGGTGAAGAAATCTGATGCAATGGGCACACACCTTACAACTTGATATACCCGAGAACGGCAACCGACTTTGAGCTCTCCCCCTTTCTGGGCCTCCTGAGCAGACGGTCCACGTGGGATACACAGAGCAGGTCAGACAGGACAATAGGGGTCCGCTAGGGGTTTAGCGTATACGGTTGACAAATAGGTTAACATTCGCGATCAACATCCGTCGAATGCCATATATCAAATTTGTTATATAAATGTCATACACAAATACGTAATATAATAATGTGTGGTTTGATATCATAACGAAGTCCTTATTCGTCTATCAAATTTCTTCAAATTACAAACATTTTAAGGAGCTTAATTCACCAAATTGTTCACCCGATTAATGTATCATTCTTTATGATATTTTGTCACATCGGACTTTTAATAAAACCAAATCAGTATGGTGAAATTTCTTTGTCGAAGTTTAATATTATATAGTTCATCTCGTTTTCTTCCAAAAAATAATGTATTACGTTATGTAGGGCTATGGGTGAATCAGATTTCTTATAAACAAATTTATCTTATTAATGTACAATGCAATGACTATAATTATCGCGGCAATTTTTACGTTGTGAACTAGGGGAGATAATCGGATATATCGTGCTTTTCTCTCACTTCCGCGATCTAATGTTTTCGATCGAGCCGATTTTTCTCGTCATTGCAGAGGGGCATACGATCCAATTTTTACGATCAAGCATCGATTTTGGGACTAAAAAATCACTTCCGGCGATCGAATATTTGGATCGCTTACCGTATATATGATGCGTGAAATGGGACATAAAAGCATTAAAAAAAAAAAAAAAAATGGCCGAGGTGACTCATTTTCAATAGAGTGTCTAGAATATGCGATAAGTTTTCGAAATTTGGTAGCGGTACCAAACACAGTTCTGCAGACATTGTGGTAATGGACAAGAATATATTATCAAATCAGGTACAAATGACATCCAATCAGGAGCATAACTGCATAAAAATAGCCTGAGTCGACTCATTTTCGATAGGCATTTAGACTACTACGTACTAGATAAATAAGTTTGGCCAAGGGTTAAGAATTATATTTTTTTTTAAAAACGATAAACCACATCTAACTGCTGGTAAATTAATATTCATGGACACAAAGAGTTTTCTTTAAATTGTTCATCAAAATTAATTAACAATATCATCTTATATATAATTCAGTAGTCATACAGTTAAATTTCATCCACAATGTTTGCTGTTGTTCACTTTGTTCAAAACTGCTCGAAGTGAAACATTTTACCTTGCAGTGTTTCCCACACCACAAAATCAGCGAGGGTGATAGAGCTGCCAACCAGGTAAGTAACAGGGGAGAGAACTCTATCCAGGTACTGCAGGGCAGTGAAGAAATCCGCAACACATGATAGTTCACCAGCAGAGAAATCCAACCAATGATCAATCTGGAAAATGAGAAAAGATATTTTAAGAAGAGTTTGCTGAAATTTCCTTGGAATCTGAGCATTTTTAACATTTGAGTATTGCATACACCAGCAAATACCTTGTTCATGTACAAGGCTTGCAAACTGACTGGAATTGAAAATGGGAATTTGAATTCCCGTCAGCACTCCTGCAAAACGCATTCTGGGATTTCCGTTTAGCATGTTAAGTTTAAGCAAACTGTTACAAGTATCACCATGATAACTGTGGTACTTTTGCAAGTTTATGTCATATTCAAAATGTATCTTCTAAATCACAGAATTTATACCATACTTCTTGTTTCACGGCTATAATTTTAACCATTCAATGATTATGTTCTTAATGTTTACATATTGTAGTGCACAATGAATATGACATACAGTTACAGAAGTACCACAGCTACACTTTAAAGAAGTGGATTCCCACTTGTCTTGATTTAATATTTCTGTCCAATGTGATGAAGTCAGGCCTTGCATACATCATGGCTACAGTTATACAGTATCCACATTCTTCAACAGTTTCTATGGTAAACTCAATCACAAGAAGTGAAATTTTCCACCATAAAATCTGAGGCTTATCAAATCTATTAGAACAGAAACTTGACAAATTGATTGAAAATGATTGAATTTTGATGGGGGGATTGAATGGGGATAACCGTAAGAGTTCATTGGCAATAATTTTACACATCAAATAAAACCAGCTATCAGGCAAAAACTACAAGTAAAATTCAGTCTGACAACATGAATGTAACAAAGTAATTAAAGACTGCAGCATGCAATGTTAATTGTATGTCAAACTATTAAAGTTAGTCCCTGAAATCGAACATGTGAAGCTGGGTTCATCCATCTAAATCTAAGGCAATCACAAACTTATGATTCATTCCTACAAAGTAGGCTACCATCTGCAAATTGTCCAGTAGTCAGTGAGTGAGTCCATCCGAATCCTTTCGTCAGCAAAAATAAGGAGAACCGTTGACATTAGAACCTTGATTTTTTGCATGAAGGTGCATTAGGGAACTGTTACCAGCAAGTTCTGAGATGACTTTACTTTTGATGAACATTTCTGGTGATTTTTGATGAAAATCACTGGTGATTTTTGGGCAGTGCCCATCTTAATATAGGCAGGATTTCAACTTGGGATGGGGGGATTTCCAAGAGTTCAGTGGGCGTCGAAGTCCTAATGCCTACCCTACTTCGTAGGTCCTGTGACATTAGTCACACTGCCATGTTACATCATGTAATTAACATATTCTACAAAAATAAAGAGATAAAACAGTACACTACAAAACACTACTATATTTTACACTGGATATTCATGCCTATACATGTACCTAACAACGTACAATGATGTAAAGCTTGAAACAAAAATCCACTGTCTAACCCCACACAAAATTGTAAAACACACCCATCTTGCAAAATTTGCTGTGGTACAAATCCTCATACTACAGTCTTTCCTCGATGCAACAAAGAGTTTTTGAAAAGTCCATCAGTCTTCCATATCCAGTGTGATTGAAGTCATTAATTATAAGCTTGTACACTAACACAATTCTTTAGCAATTCCCCAGGTGGTAAAAGAACAGAACATTCATTGGCTCAACATCTCCACTGTATGGGAATTGGCACCATATCATTTAGAATTTTCTGTGAGGCGAGAGAGAGCAAAGTTTTGTTTCAATCCTATTCCATTATACTTTATAGGGTATAGGCATATAAATACACGGTGTATACTACATACTGGTGGAGTCATGGCTGTCAGGATTCGTACATGTACATCTTAAAGCTTCCGATTTTCAAAGCCTTTTGAAGGTATTTTCAAGATAATAGTTCCTGTTTTCAAGGCATGTTACTTTCAGTGTCACCGAGCTATACAGATCAATTTTCGAATTTTTTTAAGTAAAGATTTTTTATACATATGAATGTCCTCCCATCAATATTGTTCATACATTTGTCTTTTGAATAGACTTGGAAATTCATTTTGGATGATTAACTAATATATCGCTACGATGGGGATAATTTTGCTATCCGAGGGCAAAGCACAGTACAACTTTGAGATTCCCATTTTCAAGGTCTTTTCAAAGTCTTCAGAACAATTTTCTATTTTTCAAGACTTTTGAATACTATATAGTCATTTTCAAGGCTTTTCAATGTTTTCAAGGCAGTGTACGGACCCTGGGTAGTGTTTTATTTCTTTATTTTCCCAAAATAAGAGATTAATAAATCATTAGTTTGCAAGTGCCATAGATTTAAATATACAAGATCAACCAATAGTTATGATACAACCACTATAGCATTGATGTAAACTAGTAGAATATTTCATAAACATGATGTGATAACAGACCTCAGTTCTCTGGAGAATGTCATCAGTTGGGTAGAGGTTAGCACCAGGGGCCAGACGAGCCAGGTACCTACAGATGGATGCTGTACTCGTAAAACTTGTACCACTGTAACATGAGAAAACAGAATATACCATATATAATAGACAAATACTCTAACAATTCAATCACTCTAACAACATTCAATCACACTGATTTTAATAAGAATTTGGATCAGTCAACCTGGACTTCAGAGAATCTTCTATTTGGCTGGGAATAGACAATGGGCTCATGTTTTGGCCTTCAGGAGTATACATGTACATAAAATCTTCAACCTGAATCGGTTTTATCTATATATCTTCTGAAAAAGTATGACTATACCTTTATTTCAAGGCACAGGACTGTTGTTATTAGAAGACTTAAATCAAACATTCCCCTCAAAACAGGCTTCAACTTTCCTAGAAAACCCATTGAAAAGTAGCAAAAATGGTCATATTCAACCCAATTTCCAGAAAAAAAATCTATAATTTTAATAAAATACATTGTGACGCATTCTGTGTTCCAGGCCAAGTTGAAATGGTGAGAAACACTGGGGGTCAACGTACTTGTTTTTGTAAAATGTTATCGCTGTAAAAAGAGTCATTTTACCCACAGATAAAGAGCATAACTGAGCTGTACCCATTCACTGTGAAGATCACCTCCACCATCGATCCATACGAGCTCGATTGGAGGGGGGCAATTTACACTCCAGGTTATTTCACTTATAAGTTGACAGCCAGTTTGGTTGGTGGAGGAAGGCGGAGTATGCAAAGAGAACTACCGCCCATCGGCAAGCAACTGGCAAACTTTCACACATGCACCAGGAGGGCTCGAACCCATGCCGGTTGGAGGATGCTAACAATGCTAAATAGGATAGTATTATAGATAGAGACCACTGAGCTCAGAAGGGAAGAAGAATTATGACGTAGAAGAACATGGGCAGTCTACCCCATTATGAAATTATTTCCAAGCAACTGTGCAGAGACCATGGATAAAATCCTACTATTTTACTTTCTGTTCTAATAAATTAGATCGTCCCAATATTTTTGAGTGAGAAAATATATCTTCTGTGATGGAATAATTAGAGTGTAACCTGTTCACGTATGAGGTTTTCGATAGAAGTTTATGTTTCAGTCACAGTCTAAAGTATTATCCAGATGTATTCAACCATTCAAGCAGTGTACTTCACATCTCTAACCTAATCAGTAAACTGGCAATCTATATGCTTGTACTTCCAACAAATATATCCACAACTCACTTGACGGCTATGGAATTCGCCTGGCCCCACTCTACATTGATGTCACATTCTCCACCTATATACTCTGCCGTCAGCACAGCCGCTGGAAAAGATAAAGCACAAATATGATGATAAAACCAAAATTCTGCATTATTTACAAAATACAAACATTCTTCCATCAAAGTCACCATTCTTAAACTTCTTTCACAATACATGTCATATTTTCCCCAATCATAAATTTTCATCAATTAAACCTGCCAGTCAAGCATATGCAAATCTGAGGTACCGTAGTACAAAACTTATTTGACTTGTCCAGTTTAACCAATCAGCCTGCCTCAGGTGGACAAAAAAATGTGAATGATGCATTCTAATCAATCAGCCAGAAATAAAACCATTTACTACGTTTACAAACTGTCTTGACTGTGAATAAATGTAGCCCAATCTGGACAATCAACCTCAAATAAAATCCATTTACATATTGTACATCATCTACAATGTAGATAGATAGAAAACTGTCCCAGATATTGACCGGAAACTGCCATCGCATAATATACGTCGACTTTTTTGAGGGCAAATAAAAATGGGTCAAGATCAGTCATCTTCAACTTACTTCTGGATCATTGTCAGGTGAATACATACATGTAGCAAAATTTGGAAAGCCTGGCTATAACTCTTCAAGATAAATCCTGATACACTGTGAATGACCTTGTTAAAATAGGTCACGGTCACTGGCAGTCAACTCAGGTACGCTTAAGTTCATCACTAGTTATATATGCAATATGAATTTGGAGACCCTAACTATAATTATTAAAAAAATACTGCAGAAACTAGAATTTGACCTTGATAAAATAGGTCAAAATCAGCCATTTTCAATAGCTTCTGAACCAATATCAGCTGTGTATGACTATGTGTTTAGAATTCCTGACCATAATTCTTCGCCAGATATCTTATTTACAAGGAAAGATGAGCAGACAAAAAAGATACCGCTGCCGACGTCAATACCTCTTCATCCAAATTTGGTCAGAGAGGTTAAAAATGCAAACATGCATTTGTGCATCTAGTATATCATCACATGTACAAGCAATCAATGACTGTACATGTAGTACAATAAAATGTATTTACAATTCATATATATCATGGGACCATGACAATATCAACATGAATTGCAGGCAAGCACCTAAAAGGTGCGTGGACCCCTCAGCCTGTTTTTTTTAGTCAAGTAGGATCAGGGCTGCATCTAGAGCCAATTTAGTTTCGAAAAACATATGGGCGCCCAAAACTCAAATGAAACAAAAAATGAAAGTGTTGTTGTTGTTCAATTTGAAAGGATTTCTGAAGGATATAATCCTAGAAAAAGCTTCTGGGAGCCTCAATATCGATCCGATTGCATAGCTGGGTATTGAATTTCATGTTAATAAACAGGGCTCGAATTAGAGAAAATGCAATGGCCTGCTATTTTTCTTCGGATACGTAAAAATCACAGGCCAAACCTTAGATGACCTGCTATTAGTAAATTTGACCTGCAGTTTTTCGAAATTTCCAAGTTACTTCGATCAAGGGGCACTCGATTAAATGACACAGGTAAGTACAACACAAGATATGATTTTAATAAAACTTATATTGTTGATTCCAATGTATTTTGTTGTTTATATTACAACTTAGACGACACATCTTTATCAATCCATATTTGTGACAGTTCGCCTGTGCCACGTACTAGTTAACCGGTTCTCGAGTTCACTATCAGATGACTAGAAATCACACATGAATCACATAAAATGTCAGACTATTACGATTGTAATGAATATTGATACATCATTGGCACGTGAAGATATCATAATGTTCAGAATATCAATCATAGAGTTCACTTGGAATGTACTCAGTTCTTGGCCACAGTCTATGACTAGAAATTATACAAAAAGTAGAAATGAATGACCTCCGTAACAAGCGTGTGTCCGCCTTTTATGATCGTTTGTTTCGCGTTCAACCAGCTGAATCCCCACGATTTAACCGTGGACAGTTTGACAGTATTTTGTGCCATGTTTTAGGCGTTTAGCATCGAATACCACGCTGGCTTCTCGCTTGTCGGATGTTGTTAACGGATGCGGAAGTAATAACGGCAGGCATGCGCGCACACAACAAGGGAGACAACTTCGGACTGACTTACTTGCCACAACAATCGGATCGGCGCCAGTTCAGTACTTCGAGCCGTACGAAAACATTTTGACGTACAAAGATTGCTGTAATGGTTTGGCAGTACGAATATTTTCAATATCGAACGGAGAATCGATCTTTAGGCATTTCATTCGCCTAAAAACTTATCGCCTGCTATTTTTTCACGATTTTTTTTATTTTAGCAGGTCAATTTTTACTTGGCCTGCGACAGGCAAATTTTCGCCTGCTTTTCGCCAATAGCAGGGCGCCATTTCGAGCCCTGATAAACCTCTGTTTTGTGATTGATCACAGGCTCTTTGCGCCAAAATTCACTTAAAAAAATTTGACCCTCAATAACGAATTACGAAAAGGAACTGGGAGTTTGGGATCGGAACATGCAAAAAATCCCTGGATACCATATAACAGACTTCGGTTTCACGTGAGTGGTGTGCTGGGATTACAGCATGCAAAAAAGTGTAGCTTTATCAGTGGCAATTTATGCATTGCACAAGTGTGATAACAAGTAAACACACTGATTGACACAGGCCCACCCTTATCATTATTTGGGGGGGGGGGGGTATAAGCTCCAGGTATGCAAACTGGTTCAAAATTGCCCAGAGTCAGGCTAAAAATGGGCTCTCCTAATCACTCGTTTTAAATAATTTCCAAGGTACAGTAACATGTTTGGTGACAAAAATTGAAGCATTATGTTGTACCAGTTAAATGTGTGGACACAAATATGGTTCATGCAAAAGTTTTAGAATAAATCATGATGTAGAATAGAATGATTTAATAGCAAAATTAAAGAAAAATGTTGTCCTTCATTCAATGAGAATCTTGAATGGACTAGGCTTTCTTGTATCAGGGAACCTTTAAAATTCACAATGAAACATGCAACCAAGGGTTCCCGATGGGCATAGATAACAGTGCAAAATCTAAGCCATCAATAAATAATAATAAAAAAAAAAATCAAAAAAATCACGAAATCATCATTGTGTAGCCATCTGAAAATCTAATCATTTCATCAGTCAACAATCAGGAAGCTCTCACCAAAGTTTTGTCAGGCCCGACTTGATAGATCTGCAGATATTCAGCGGACAAGAACATGTTGATGGGCATAGATAACAGTGCAAAAGCTGAGCCAACAATAAATAAAAAAAAATAAAAAAAATCATGAAATCATCATAGCCATCTGAAAATCTAATCATTTCATCAGTCAACATTCAGGAAGCTCTCACCGAAGTTTGGTCAGGCCTGACTTCATAGATCTGCAGATATTCAGCGGACAAGAAAATGTTGACGGACGGACGCTAGGACGTACGTACATGGCAATCAAGTAATTAATCAACCCTCCTTCAACCCCTTTATTAACGGAGAGAGAGATAGGGAGAGAGATGCACAATGGATGCTCCAAACTGCACGTAGCGATTTTGTATTGAAATGTCAAAAGGTAGTGCCTGGATGTAAGCTGTTAGTAGCCCTAATTAAAGGTCTGAATAATGCCAGGTCACTGCTCATTAATCAAGTTTAATGTCAGCACTAATTTACTTCCTGCAGTGAAAAGCCTTGACCCCATATTTAGACCATATTTTTCTTGTCTGCAAGGAAACCAGCCATGTTTATGGCCATGGTCACACAAAATGATATGGGACATTAAACGTGAGTTTACTCACATGTCATGCATGTATGTAATACCAGTACTATACCTGGTAAATGTTAAGTAAACTTAAAGAGCTAATGCACTCATTTTGAAAATATGCATTAAATAACACTTGAGTGCAAAGCTGTCAAATTGGTGGAAAAAGTATGAAATTGCGACAATGAAATTTTATATGTGACGGATCTACAACGTATGATGTCTACTGCTCAAACACAGAACAGAAAAGGAAACTGAAGACAGCACCTGATGTGAAGTCAAAAAGAGAGTGCCATGATGCCAGCGACACCATATTAGAAATTCAGAACTCAACACAGCTTTCAAACAATGCCCGACGTCAAAAGCTATGACACTTGGAACGTCGCTATGTAATATCATGACTTAACATTAGGCACTGGCTCCAGCTGCCTTGTCTTTTGTTTTGATCAGTTGACTAAAATCGAATTTCCAAGCAGTCACATATAGAAAAGTAAATTGTTGTTAATACTAACTTTTACTACCGATTGCACTGCTTTGCCGTCAAGTGTTATTTCATGCACATTTTCAATTTGAGTGCATTAGCTCTTTAATAAATGCCTTCAACTGTGTTTTTTGTGCAAATCTACAATCAATTATATTTTACGGTATCTCTGGCCCTTCAACATGTCCAACACAGATATTCAAAAATCAGCATTCCAAACATGATCAACTTTCATAATGAATGAAATACGAGCGAGAAGTTCATGATCTTTATTGCCAGTACCAGTATTACAGGTAACAAATTACTGGTATTTAAGTGTGTTGCTCTTCTTCTTTTGAGAAATTACACAGATTATATTCAATGTGGTTTTTTTTAAATAAATTTTATTACCCTGATATTCAGACTGGGAAATGCACTTTTGTCGTACAAAAAAAATGAACCAGTAGGAGAAGCACGTCCACACACCTCAATACACACACGTCATCAATAGAGTCAATGTGAAAATTACATCGTTTACCCAGCTTTAAAAGTACAGGTAAGCTAACTGCCTGGAGATCATCTTTCGCAAGGTCACTGACAATTTTTTCTCACAAAATGCACAACAAAACCGTTCTATTTTTACTTCAACATCGATACGCTTAATGGCTAAGTATGCTAGTTCAATACAGGTCTCACCGTCTATGTCGAACAATTGTGCCCAGATATTTAATTACAAGGTGACGACGTGTGGAAATGCATGAACTATATCAGAATACCCTCACCCACATACAACTTGTGAATAAATAAATACAAACTGCCATTTACAGACAGATTAGTCCCATTAATTCTGGGAATCATATGACCTTCAAGATGTTTTAGGACCTGAAAAAGATAATAAAATAAAGTACCTCGCTGTCTGCTACTCGGCACATAGTACAATATTTCTTCTAATCAGGGGTAGAATTTTGCTAAATTTGCGAGAAACCAGTTGGATTCTCAGTGGCTTAGTTTGCAAGAATCCAAAGAATCCAAATTTGCGGACTTTGGATTCCCAGTGGCACAGCTTGTGAGAATCCAAACTCCAGGTTTATTTATTAGAAAAATTACATGTACTGTAATACAGGTGTTATAATCATTTCCTTCAAGTCCTCTATCAAATGAGAACTTCTATTTCTGGCTGTCAATTGCCCTCTTTTCTTATATTCATCCTCAATACAAACAAAATGATTCTTTTCATGTCCGAAAAAAAATTGCTAATCATGCAGATCTGATAATATGAGCCTACGTGCTCAATATCTCAGAATTACATATACAGTGTAAGGTACATTTGACAGGACTTAAATAGCATATACATGATCTTATCCTTGACATGGTGCAGATACTTATTATTCTTGTAGTAAATGTAAACACCAAAATACCAGCACCAGGACCCTGGATATTGATCACTCAAGCTTGGCGACCTGCGCATATTATGATGAACACATGAACACGGTCAGGTAGGCCACTAGCCTGGGGTCAATGAGTGCAATAAAACTTGGGGATTCCCCTTTTGATCAGGAGCTGTCATCATATTGATATGCCTAGGCTAGTAGCATCCATATACATGAGAATATGTAGGTCACAACCCTCCACTGTCAGTTTTTGGGTGTAAGATTATTATCAGGACTTGACTTCCAGCGAACATTGATTGGCCATTATACCTGACTGGGCCAGAAATGGTCTGTGACGTATTTTAAAATGTTTTAAAATGACTCTCAAATATATCAAAACCACCTTTTCAAATTTTAATCAGGAAAAAATCTGGGCCAGTTTGATTGGCACCTCCGAAATTTGCCGTAATGGTGTCGGGCTGGATGATCCTATTTCTGGCGGTCTTATCTAAAAAAAATAGTGGGGAATGTATGCTGAATTTTCCATATGTTTGAGCGGAAAGGCCAGGCTACATGGTGTGGTGGGTCACTTGTGCTGGCGAATATTAGGGAATATAGTTTTCTCAAGATGTGCTCGACCAACTTACTACATATTAAGTAAGGCGAATATTAAGTGGTTGTGACCTGTAGGACAAATAGGAAAATCGGTCTTTCTTCATTGTCACATTCTTTTTTCCTCCAAAGAGGCAAAGAATCAGATATAAATGCCTGTTTTCAGTCAATTTTTTGCTTGTCCAGGTTGGATAGAATGTTATCAAGCCTAAACATATACATTTTCAGTCTACTGCAGGCACCCGAGCTGGTATTTCTTAGTTTACAGTCCAAATTTAATATTGCCTCACTACTATAAAGGAATTGAGTTATTGTATCAGTACAGTTATTTTCAAGCCATTCGTTGATATATTCTGTGGTGTGGAAACGCTTATTTGCGCATTCCGTTTATTGACTCCACCCCCCACTTCAGCAACCATTCTGGTCAGTAAGCTCACACATTAAATTAGGTCAATATATTCACAAACTTCCATCATTGCAAAGTAACACTGGTCTGGATTGTCGAATAACTGCATGAAAGGGCATTCATCGGATTCTAACTGGAGATATGATACAAATTAGCGGTAAAATTTTGCTTTTATTTTCCGTCTTTAATGGGAGAGGGGGGGGGTCGCTTTTGTGTTAATAATCGTTATCCCATGCATGTACATGTACAGATAAAATTCTGTGGACTGGAGTTAACGTCAGTAAGTGTACAAGTTAAAAATCCAGAAAATAAATTATTGAATAATCTTTTGGGGTGAAATATTTCAATAAGTGTTTGACCACTCAACGGAGGGAGGGAGGGAGGGAATTTGGCTTAATGTCACACTCAAGTTTGTTTCACTCATATGGTGACAGTCAGTTTGGTTGGTGGTGGAAGCCGGAGTACCCGGAGAGAACCACCGCCCTTCGGCAAGTAACTGACAGACTTTCACACATGGACCAGCTGGGCTCGAACCCGTGCCGGTTCAGCGGTGTGAGGCTAGCGGCCACCAGCAAAGCACGTTAGACCATTCGGCCACCGACCACTCAACAGTCCATATATTAAGGGAAATATCACTTTAATGTGAGAATCGATAACTTTGCGAATATTGGAAGCAAGACCTTTATATTTGTTTATGTATATGATTGTTTGTTATTGGTTCGGCCACACACAGTTTATTGGAATCTGAATAGATTTACTTATTTGTAGGTCACAAACCTCCATTGAAGTTTTTGGGTGTAAGATTATTATCAGGACTCGACTTCCGTCGAGTGAGTGAGTGAGTGAGTAGGATTTAACGTCGTTTTCAACATTGTTTCAGTCATATCACGACGGTGCCTACATGTGCCAGAACACGAGAGTGTCCACAGTTCCTATTATTCTGGACACTGATCAGCCCAGTCAGTACAGCACCCGGTCACCCATCCAAGTATTGACCGAGCTCAACGCTGCTTAACTTCGGTGTTCTGACGAGAACCGGTGTGCCCAACGTGATGCGCCGTACCCGACTTCCGTCGAACATTGATTGGCCATTATACCTGACTGGGCCAGAAATGGTCTGTGACGTACATTGTATTTTAAAATGTTTCTATAATATTTGACTCTCAAATATATCAATACCACCTTTTCAAATTTTAATCGGAAAAAAATCTGGGCCAGTTTGATTGACACCTCCGAAATTTGCCGTAATGGTGTCGGGCTGGATGACCCTATTTCTGGCGGTCTTATCTTAAAAAAAAGGTGGGGAATGTATGCTGAATTTTCCATATGTTTGAGTGGAAAGGCCAGGCTACCTGATGTGGTGGGTCATTTGTGGCGGCGAATATTAGGGAATATAGTTATCTCAAGATGTGTTCGGCCAATTTACTACATATTAAGTAAGGCGAATATTTAGTGGTTTGTGACCTGAAAGCTAGGGTACAACATGGAAGGTGAGACTGACATTCCTGGGGATGTGAAGAATGTATGTACTAGTACCTATGAAGAATGACTGTGTTATGTTGAATGCTCTTAGAAAATGTAAGTTCATGGGGTGGGTAGATGCTTAGAGGCTGGAAAGTATACCAGTACCTGGAGTAATATCCTTCTTTGCTAATAAAACACATGATCATGTGTAGGGTGATGATCAGTGATGGACATAAGGCAAAGGGCAGGGCTTTCATTAACTATTTCCCCATGAGTAGAAAGGCTACCAGAATCAAATGGGACAAAATGTCATTTTTGACCAAAGTAGGCGTCTACCAGGTAAACTGATTGCGCGATTACCTCATTGTCATTAGCTGATTACCACCTTCTAACCGGTCTAATGGAACCCAATGATAACTGCCTGAAGTACCGGGTAAGTTAGATCCACAGCCCTGGGGGTAGGGAAACATACCTCCAGTACATGCCTTTGATAGAAGCTTTCAGAAAATATGCCTAGTGTGGAACACAGTGGGGGAAGCATAACTGGAGATACCGAGGGGAGGGGGCAGGAATACCTATATTACATTGGTATTAAGTGATTCCTGATGAGGGTTTGAGGTCAATATACAACTGTGCCATTCAAAACAGGAAAATGGGGTCAGTTGTGGCTTCATAAGTAAAACACAAATGAAACCACTCCTAGTAAAAGGCTTTACAATAAAACAGATCTTATCTAAATTGGACTGACCATGAAGAGAAATTATTCATCAATGAATATATGTGAGGTAGGTGGAGTAAAACGGGACAAGGGCAGCCTTGTTATTGTCGAAAGTACGCTTTTTGGATGCGATTAGCCCTATCCCAGTCGATCTATCAGATTCTAAACTTCATCTGGGTGTTTTGGACAATCTTGATTATAGTGCATCTAGATACACTACCCATAGTCGCACTATATATCAACATAAGCTCTGAAGTGAGAAGAACCTGGGAATCGGGTTGCCAGTGTCGGATGATGTAACATGACAGTGATCAGGCAAAACTAATCCATGAAGTTCAGTGCTACAATTTTTGACAGGGTCAATACAAAATTGGACACCTATATATTTTTCAGAGGTACATGTATTGGCCATATCAGGGAATATTTGGCAATTAATTGGTAGCATTCCATCTGAAGATAATAAATTTATATGAATGAAGATATTGTCAACGATATTACCAATATTATCAATGATCTGTCATGTCATTCAAGGTTCATATACATTACCAAATGAGATCCGCAAGTAGTTAACAATTTTGGACATTCTATTATCGCCTTAACTGATTAAATCCAATCAATATTGCAAGGATGTTTTCACGCTGAAGGTACAACTCATTTTGTGATGGCATCCCTAAAACACTAACTGGGGAAACCCTCCAATTTCTCACCTCATTGACTGGAGATTGTCACATTCAGCTACCTCATCATGCTCATGGAGAAATGTTTTGAATAGATCCATATCATTGTAAGGATCTAGTGGTTTGATAATAAACCAAACAATGCAAATGTGTACTTTTAAAATAGGACTTGCTTATGAAATCAATAAATTAACTTTCCTTTGAAATTGTAGAGGTACCGACATTTTTCCCACCAGACGATTTCCCCACCCGACATGCCCTAATATTGTGAAATGTGGATCCAGTCCCACATCACATAAATTTGACGAAAACCAAAATCGTAAGTGGAAATTTGTCTGTCTGGGCACCAGTATGCATTGCATACTCCAGTTGGGGGTAAATTAATATTAAACCAGGACAGCATGTGATGTCTGCAACGGACCATCATGCACTGTATGAACAGTGGAAATTGAACCATTTACTATCATACAGCGCATGATGATCCATTCCAGACATCACATGCAGTCCTAGTTTTTTTATTACAGTACAGCTAACTAGGGCATGCAAAGATGAGAGCATGAGTTCTGGCCCATAGACAGACAAATTTGCGATCACAATTTTTTTATTTAATTTATGAAATTTCACAATATTGGAATGGAAGAAATGTCGGGTGGGGAAAATGTCCGGTGGAGATACAGTTGTTGGGGAAGGTGTTGGTGAGGAACGTGTCGGCGAAGAGAATGTCGAGTGGGGATAATGTCATGGATTTCAAATTATATGCCTGTCCGAAATTATAAGACTCTACTCTGCAGCCATAGTGGCATAAACAGATCAAGATAAAGCAGAAATTCTTACCAACAGCTGGATTCGATCCACAAATACAGAGTTTGACAGCCATAATTTGTACTTATCGAGCAGGACTGTTACCCCTGTGATGGTTAGATGGTACCAGGAAATAGGTAAAGTATTGGAAGACACATGTCCTCAATCTATACTCTTGCATGATGCAACATATAGCAACAATAGAAACTCTAGCTGTGATAGGTGTATACAAGGTAAGGGGGTGTGGCATTTCCTATCACAGCTCAAGAGTAGAGGCAGGTCAAAATGCATCAATAAAAGCAGACCTTCTGTATCTTTCACCGACGAAAATGATGTTACAGGAGAGAAAAATTATGACAATTCGATACATTTTGACCCACCTGAGCTTCTTCGTCCATGTACACTGCCAAAAATAGGGTACTTAAATAAGTTTTTTTACCTCAATTCTAGATAAATTACCTTAAAACAAGAAATGTTTTCTTAGTTTGTTCCATTTTGTCAGATTTATCTTATTTTAAGAAAAATTATCTTAAATAGGATTTAATTTTACTAGATATATCTTATTATAAGAAAAGTTATCTTAAATAAGATTTATTTTTACCAGATGTATGGCGTGATAAGAAAAGTTATCTTAACTGAGATATCTTTTCTGTGATTTGTCTCCTAAAAATGTAAGATCGTGAATCGAGTGGAAATGGATCGCTACACTAATAGTATGAACCTGTGGTTTCCTGAAAGAAATTGGTCATTGTCAATTTGTAAAAGTTACTGTTACAATTTGCCTAAGATATACATGAAATTATTACTTCTATTTGAGTGAGGAACATATTTTTGTAATTTAGTATTTTTATCTGTAAGTCCACCTTCACGTGCGGTTATGGTTTTCATATGGGTTCATGTATTTTGCCGCCATTTTCAACGGAAGATTTCATGTTCTCTCACAATTCTCGCGAATTATGTTGGTATCCAGGTACATTATTGAGGAAACTCAACTGAGCCTCTCAATGGACCATTCTACAGATGAATGAGAGTAGTATGTTGCTCAATGTGTTCAATGAACTGAGCGAAAACGTCGAAAATGAGATTTGCTTCCTTTGGGAGTGGATTTACAGATATACAACAACAACAACAACAACAACAACAACAACAAATTGGGAAACATAAAGTAGATCCTAGGGGCTTCTGTTGGTGAAAGTGCGGACCTGCAGATGTGTTTCGTCGTTTTTGTCTACCTGAACACAGGCAATTAGAAAGTAAGTTTAAGATTGTGACATTGGTTTCAAAGCAAACACGAAAAATATATGTATAAAAAGCAAAGATACAAGCTCGACCTCCCGTGTGCACAGCAATGTAGAAACATATTTCCAAGAAAAGCTTCGCCCATGTCGAAGAGATATAAGAATACTTGCACATTTTTATATAGCTAATCAAATTATTTAATATTTACACTATAATGGAAAAAAAAATGAAAATGTGTCTTTGAATTCTCCAAAAGTATTTTGGGGTTGAATAAGCTTAATATTCATTATACATGTCAGATATACATTCAAACCAAAGTCATTGCATCAAGCCAGTAACTGCAGTCTATTCAGGAAACATGTCTTTGAAATGTAAATTGGTGGCAGGTTGATTCTGACAATCTTGACTGGCAGAAACTTTTGGGGCTTTGAGTATTTTAATAAAACATCAGATCTGGATTCTACATGGTATGCTGTGTATTGATTCCTCCAGCATGTCCAGTGTTTCATAGTTCTTTCCTTCAGCTTTGGAAGAATATTCGTATAGAACTTCGGTGTATGCTTTAGCTTGTAAGACCTTGCAACCCTATCTGCGACTAAACATTGGGACTTTCTCCACCACAAGCACCTGATGAGGGCAAAGGCTGGGCAATTCTATTTGAACAGTTTAGGTGTTTTTACTATCAAGAGTGCAATATGCTGTTATATTTGTAATGTCTATGGAGAATTGAAGATGACAGATTTTCAAAATTTTGAGAATTATCCATCATATCTTCGGTGTTTGGCCGTTTTGCATGGTTTTAAATATATCAGTCTATTGTCATTATACAACTTCGACATGGGCGAGAAATGTTGTGCAAATATATTTTAGTATTACTGCTATAAGTGGAAAGAAATACTTGTCAAGGAGAGGCTTTAAGGATGAATGTCAGAACAAAGGCCTTAAAATATTTAAAATAATTTCTTTCTTTATCTGTTTTACATATATGACATACTTTTGCCCTTCAATTGCATGATGATGGGTTGAAAGCGACGTTAAATTCTATTCACTCACTCATACTTCAATTGCATGACATTATTTTGATCATGTTTTTATTTTGCATTTATAATGTTAACTGTAACGAGCATATATTCATGTTCAGTTTTTGGCAGAAATATGATATAAAAAAAAAAATTAGTTAAAAACGTTAATTGGATTGTAGGAAAATATTTGAAGTGTCACTGTGGAGCTCGTTTTATTGATCCTGTGTGAAATTGCGGCGTGGCTGAAATTATTGTCCTCTTCTACCATGTCTACACTTTTGCATCTATTATGTGAAGACTATTCACTACATGGATCATCTGAATAAAATTTCCCCATCTTTAAAATATTTTTTTTGTCATTTAATTTTATTAAATGTTGTTTAGCATGTTTTTCTTAATTAAGTAAATGTTGCTAGCTCAAGATCCCTTTGTTGAATTTACAATGTAAGATAATTTATCTTGAAGATTGTATACATGTTTTCTTGAGTAAGAATATTTAACTCAACAGCATTGAGAAATATTGTCTTATCCAAGTTAACAGCTTTGAGAAATATTTTCTTATCCAAGTGGTCAGTTTTTCTTGAACAAGATAATTATCTGGAATAAGTTTAATATTCTTACCCCACTCCAAAAATATCTTACTTTAGATTTCATAGCAAGATAAATTATCTTACTGAAGAAAAAATAAGATTTTTTTTCTTGAAGGAGTAAAAAGCGCCAAGATAATTTTTCTTAATTAAGATCTTCGAATAAGATTTGTGAATCTTGAATAAGATAAATAAACTTATAATTTTCTTATCCAAGGAAATATCCATAAGTAAATTATTCTTACCCCACTCCATGATAATTTATCTTATTTCAAGATGATTTTTTCTTAAAATAAGTTTTTTTTTTCTTGTTTTAAGTACCCTATTTTTGGCAGTGTACTATCTCTCATGACTGTTTTGATGCTGACAAAATGTGTGGAGAAAACATTGACTGATTCTCCCCATTTTGGCACCTTTTTGAGATGTTGTAAAAATATGACCTACGCTATTTCTATATCGTGACCTTTCCGAATAACGTGAATAAACACATGCCGCTATTGATTTTACAACTGGCAAGGATCAATTTCTGATGACATGAGCAGAAAGGTCAACCAAATTCTGGGCATGTCTCTGCCAACTGTGGATAAAGAAACATGACGGTTTTGTTGACAACATCCGTGTTTGAAGGCAGATTCTGTCTAATTGAAGGAGTCTTTAGGTGGTTATCATAGCGCTGGAGATGCCAAATCATATTTTTCATTCAGTAAAATGCTTTTCGTCCCTCTGTATCAATTCCCCACGCCATGTGCAGTGATCTCAAGCGACTGATGTTCTATTTGTTTCTTTTCGTTTCAGTCTGATTACATGATTCGGGCGTAGGGATCAACAACAACACTCATTCCAAAGAAAATTAGACCCCTTCAGCAAATGTTTTCATGCTATGTTAATCATAGAAGAACAATGATGCTATTCTGGCCTATTTTTCATGAGTTTATACTCTGTTACTTTTCACCCGCTGCCAAACATACTCTTATTTTATCGAGCACAAGTGAGCAAGCAACATTCGAGTGAAGAGATTTGTGTTTCATCTAGTCCTTGTTGACGTGACCAGGTGGTCAGGTGCTCACGTCATTGGTACGGAGAAACGAAGCTATAGCGCACGGTCAACAACAAAATTCAATTTCATGTAATTCGGTCGAAATAGATATTTAAAAACGTACCTTATACCATCAACTTCATTATGTACACACACACACTTCTCATGAAAGCAACTCCGTGAAAGCACAGAAGGTAGGTACAAATAAGTGACTCAGGATTGTTGTTGTTTATCGGGACAAACATAACGTCCTCTCTGCTCTTCATAGACATGTGTTGTTTTGCGAAGCCCAGATGGAAGCCTGAAACTCTCGGTGGGAGGTTTACCAAAAACGCAAACCGCACTTGTGTTCAGCAAGATACTCTCATCAATTGCCAAGAACATGTACGATCCAAGTCCCATAACATGCTTTTGACACACACAAACACACATACTTTGAAGTATTCCTTTTCTATGGCAAACCAAAGTTCAGAGTTTAAACCAAAAAGTCAATTCGGACATACCGGAATCGATTGCCCTCCTTAAATCGTACATGTTCTTGGCAATTGATGAGCGTATCTTGCCGAACACGTGTGCGGTTTGCATTTTGGTAAACCTCTTGCCGAGAGTTTCGGGCTTCCATCCGGGCTTCCGCAAAACAACACGTGTCTATGAAGAGCAGGAAGGACGTTATGTTTGTCCCGAGAAACAAAAACAATCCCGAGTCACTTATTTTTTCCTACCTTCTGTGCTTTCGTTGTTGTTGTTGAGTTGCTTTCATGGAGTTGCTTTCGTGAGGAGTGTGTGTACATTAATGAAGTTGATGATATAAGGTACGTTTTTAAATACCTATTTCGGTTGAATTACATGAAATTGAATTTTGTTGTTGGCCGTGCGCTATAGCTTCGTTTCTCCGTACCAATGACGTGATGTGCACCACCTGGTCACGTCAACAAAGACTATTCTGTAGGACGGAGGTATCCCAGCAGCCTTTGCGGTGGTCCCCGACAACTACCGCGTGGGCTAAAGTGAAGCATAGCGACGTATTCACTTAGCCCAGGCAGACCGCGCTTCTCGCCGTTAATTCGTATTCCCTCGACGTTTGCGGCTGGTAATCATTTGGAATCGATAAGATATCATTAATAAGGTAACATTTAACAGCTCAAAGGATCAATTGTGTGTTAAAAGACTCCAGGAAAGAGTAATAAACAGCTCTAAATAACCTACAACAGTGAGCTACAGGGCGCTTACCCAGCCGCCAAAATCCTGGGGTTAACACATTATCCATATTCAATGATTGACTTATTAACTCATTCGGTACCGTAAGCGCCATTTGGCGTCGCAGATTTCGGCCTCCTCAACCCCATCGACGCCATATGGCGTAAATCATAACTGTCGTGGGAAAATAGAATTTTCATATCTAAGCATTGTCAAATGTAATTAAAGGCCTATATGTTTACGAAGCTTATTTTCTCACGTAACAATTTCTGAAATTTGGATTTGACTAACAGAGAAATTATTTCAAGATCGTTGTTTGAAAACGCAGATAAAAAATAAAATCACGAAAATTTCCAAAATGAAGTCGGCCGTATACACCACCGTTGGAATTCTTATTTTCCTGGTCTGTTCAGGAAGAAATATCACGTAAACCATACATATATCGAAAGATAAGATCGCTATCTATCCGATTATATATAAAGCATTTTCGTATTGAATGAAAAATATAACGAAATATAACGAAATAAAACTATAATCCGAGAAGAGATCTGTGAGAACATCGCGCCGTTTCGGCAGACATTTGCAAATGTTCAAATACCTGGAAGAATCATACGATTCCTTGAGAAATCTGACGAATTCACGAGATATTTTCTGTCAAATTTTCTGTCAAGGTACAGGTATATATTCATTGTTGAGAATTCCTACGATCGTATACGTTTGGTAAATTTATTTCCCAAATATTTCGCTACTGTCCGACACCAACTTGTCAGAATTTCCCTCCATCTTGATTTCCCCAAACAAACCCGCGATGAATGAGGCAACCCGATTGGCTGGCGGTACGCTCTTATCCAATCCACTTGCCCAAAACAGCGGGCTTATCAGAAAGATCGTTTCGTGACATAGATTCGTGAACACTGTTTTCAATCCAATCAAATCTTTCGTTTCACTGGCCATCCGATGGTGATTCTACTACGAGAAGAAAGATGAATGAACGGGCTTTACAATGATACGTCATTCATTGAAATCGGTTCAGGGAAACGGAGCACGGACGCGATTGAATCAGACGAGAAAAAAACACTTCTGCTTCATTATTTTGCGTGTAATATAATCACTATCAACGGAATTTCTACCAGATAAAAACGTTAATTTATAAGTTATATGTGGATGAAATAAATTGAGGAAATTATCATCTTTATCCTGGGAATGGATACTACAATCAGCTATAATTTTTTCCAGCCAGAGATTACGTACATCTGAAACCAGATCATGACAATTTCGATGTTATTTTTGTTGAAGCATTTTTTTCAAACAGATAAAAACATGTTTTCATGAAATTTGCATGCATAATTTCATGTATATAATTATAAAAATAACACACTGCCAAAAATAGGGTACTTAAATAAGTTTTTTTACCTCAATTCTAGATAAATTACCTTAAAACAAGAAATGTTTTCTTAGTTTGTTCCATTTTGTCAGATTTATCTTATTTTAAGAAAAATTATCTTAAATAGGATTTAATTTTACTAGATATATCTTATTATAAGAAAAGTTATCTTAAATAAGATTTATTTTTACCAGATGTATGGCGTGATAAGAAAAGTTATCTTAACTGAGATATCTTTTCTGTGATTTGTCTCCTAAAAATGTAAGATCGTGAATCGAGTGGAAATGGATCGCTACACTAATAGTATGAACCTGTGGTTTCCTGAAAGAAATTGGTCATTGTCAATTTGTAAAAGTTACTGTTACAATTTGCCTAAGATATACATGAAATTATTACTTCTATTTGAGTGAGGAACATATTTTTGTAATTTAGTATTTTTATCTGTAAGTCCACCTTCACGTGCGGTTATGGTTTTCATATGGGTTCATGTATTTTGCCGCCATTTTCAACGGAAGATTTCATGTTCTCTCACAATTCTCGCGAATTATGTTGGTATCCAGGTCCAGGTACATTATTGAGGAAACTCAACTGAGCCTCTCAATGGACCATTCTACAGATGAATGAGAGTAGTATGTTGCTCAATGTGTTCAATGAACTGAGCGAAAACGTCGAAAATGAGATTTGCTTCCTTTGGGAGTGGATTTACAGATATACAACAACAACAACAACAACAACAACAACAAATTGGGAAACATAAAGTAGATCCTAGGGGCTTCTGTTGGTGAAAGTGCGGACCTGCAGATGTGTTTCGTCGTTTTTGTCTACCTGAACACAGGCAATTAGAAAGTAAGTTTAAGATTGTGACATTGGTTTCAAAGCAAACACGAAAAATATATGTATAAAAAGCAAAGATACAAGCTCGACCTCCCGTGTGCACAGCAATGTAGAAACATATTTCCAAGAAAAGCTTCGCCCATGTCGAAGAGATATAAGAATACTTGCACATTTTTATATAGCTAATCAAATTATTTAATATTTACACTATAATGGAAAAAAAAATGAAAATGTGTCTTTGAATTCTCCAAAAGTATTTTGGGGTTGAATAAGCTTAATATTCATTATACATGTCAGATATACATTCAAACCAAAGTCATTGCATCAAGCCAGTAACTGCAGTCTATTCAGGAAACATGTCTTTGAAATGTAAATTGGTGGCAGGTTGATTCTGACAATCTTGACTGGCAGAAACTTTTGGGGCTTTGAGTATTTTAATAAAACATCAGATCTGGATTCTACATGGTATGCTGTGTATTGATTCCTCCAGCATGTCCAGTGTTTCATAGTTCTTTCCTTCAGCTTTGGAAGAATATTCGTATAGAACTTCGGTGTATGCTTTAGCTTGTAAGACCTTGCAACCCTGTCTGCGACTAAACATTGGGACTTTCTCCACCACAAGCACCTGATGAGGGCAAAGGCTGGGCAATTCTATTTGAACAGTTTAGGTGTTTTTACTATCAAGAGTGCAATATGCTGTTATATTTGTAATGTCTATGGAGAATTGAAGATGACAGATTTTCAAAATTTTGAGAATTATCCATCATATCTTCGGTGTTTGGCCGTTTTGCATGGTTTTAAATATATCAGTCTATTGTCATATTATACAACTTCGACATGGGCGAGAAATGTTGTGCAAATATATTTTAGTATTACTGCTATAAGTGGAAAGAAATACTTGTCAAGGAGAGGCTTTAAGGATGAATGTCAGAACAAAGGCCTTAAAATATTTAAAATAATTTCTTTCTTTATCTGTTTTACATATATGACATACTTTTGCCCTTCAATTGCATGATGATGGGTTGAAAGCGACGTTAAATTCTATTCACTCACTCATACTTCAATTGCATGACATTATTTTGATCATGTTTTTATTTTGCATTTATAATGTTAACTGTAACGAGCATATATTCATGTTCAGTTTTTGGCAGAAATATGATATAAAAAAAAAAATTAGTTAAAAACGTTAATTGGATTGTAGGAAAATATTTGAAGTGTCACTGTGGAGCTCGTTTTATTGATCCTGTGTGAAATTGCGGCGTGGCTGAAATTATTGTCCTCTTCTACCATGTCTACACTTTTGCATCTATTATGTGAAGACTATTCACTACATGGATCATCTGAATAAAATTTCCCCATCTTTAAAATATTTTTTTTGTCATTTAATTTTATTAAATGTTGTTTAGCATGTTTTTCTTAATTAAGTAAATGTTGCTAGCTCAAGATCCCTTTGTTGAATTTACAATGTAAGATAATTTATCTTGAAGATTGTATACATGTTTTCTTGAGTAAGAATATTTAACTCAACAGCATTGAGAAATATTGTCTTATCCAAGTTAACAGCTTTGAGAAATATTTTCTTATCCAAGTGGTCAGTTTTTCTTGAACAAGATAATTATCTGGAATAAGTTTAATATTCTTACCCCACTCCAAAAATATCTTACTTTAGATTTCATAGCAAGATAAATTATCTTACTGAAGAAAAAATAAGATTTTTTTTCTTGAAGGAGTAAAAAGCGCCAAGATAATTTTTCTTAATTAAGATCTTCGAATAAGATTTGTGAATCTTGAATAAGATAAATAAACTTATAATTTTCTTATCCAAGGAAATATCCATAAGTAAATTATTCTTACCCCACTCCATGATAATTTATCTTATTTCAAGATGATTTTTTCTTAAAATAAGTTTTTTTTTTCTTGTTTTAAGTACCCTATTTTTGGCAGTGCACAAACACAATTTCTGATGCTTGTGTATTTCATGGAGATATAAAGTTTCAAATTTTATTCACTTTCATAAACAAAATATTTTTGAAATGAACTTTTGGTCGACAGCTTCTGTGATGGACATTTGTGCACTGCACACATTGAGGCTCAGCTGTGGAGCTACTGGAACTGAGGCCAGAAATGACGCTCGGTACTGAATGAGTTAAATGATTGACTTATTGATCATGAAATGGTAAATAACGCAGATATAATCGGACGAGGAGCCCATTGCAATAAAGCTGGTAACTTGTAAGGGCATTTATCCAAACCGACTAGCGAGAGTTTTGACTGATATCTTGTCTTTGCCTCACCTGGCAGATTATCTGGATATTCGTAACTCATCGTGCTAGTTGTAAATATGGTCTGAGATTATCATGAAAACTCAGTTTATATATAACCGAAGGAATTTTGCTAAAACAAGTATATATTTGCGTTATTTACCATTTCCTGATCATTAAGTCAATCATTAAATCTGGATAATTAACAGCTTTATAAAAGCAGAAGAAAAAAACAAAACAGTGAAACAGATTATCCATAACGGTGAAGGAATTTTGCTAAAACAAGTATATATCTGTGTTATTTCATGATCAATAAGTCAATCATTTAATAATTCAATCATTGAATATGGATAATTAACAGCTTTATGGGGGGAAAGTAAAACAGATTATCCGTGCTATATGCCGACAATAACGGTGTTGCTGCTGTGTTAACTCCAGGATTTTGACGGCTGGGTAAGCGCCCTGTAGCTCACTGTTGTAGGTTATTTAGAGCTGTTTATTACTCTTTCCTGGAGTCTAACTCTTTAACACACAATTGATCCTTTGAGCTGTTAAATGTTACCTTATTAATGATATCTTATCGATTCCAAACGATTGCCGCAAACGTCGAGGAAATACGAATTAACGGCGAGAAGCGCGGTTTGCCTGGGCTAAGTGAATACGTCGCTATGCTTCACTTTAGCTCACGCGGTAGTTGTCAGGGACCGCCGCAAAGGCTGCTGGGATACCTCCGTCTTACAGAATGTTGCATCAGTTTCAAAGTATAACAACAAGAACAACAACAAGTTGAATAGGACACACAAAATCAGTAATTTACACACATTTCACGATTCAGAACCGAGGGTAATTGAATCTTACCAGTTGCAGGCTTTGTTTTACTTATGCTTAGTTGGACAGTCATAATTTCGATGGGTATTCATGTACTTTGGCGAGTTTTCTCTTTCGTGTTTCTCTTTCAGTCCACGCGGCGATGCAGCTCTTTGACTTTATTGCCTCCTCAAATATTACCCGGGGCATTTCATGCTACCAAACGCTTCGGACAAAATGATGATGTCATTGGTTCGGACTCGAGTCTCGGGGTAGCGCCTGATATTAGACACCCTCGTGTATTCTGTCTCATTTCACCACAACCACTTCACATACATATATATGTTTTATATGATTGGAAAGATCACGATTCGGACGTTCCGAATAAAGTAAAAATTTAATTCTTACGTTTACTTCAACGGTTTTGTTGCAGTTAGAAAACAGTTCTTTCAAAAAAATAATCTCTTTTTATATGGCTAATTCAAGTACCGTA
>JAVTVY010008698.1:0-46946 GCA_036873755.1 Hanleya hanleyi | reverse complement strand
TATATCTGTTTACGTATGAATACGATTATATGCAGAAGGTCATTAAGCGCAATCAATTACATAAAGCCCGCTCCTTTACATTAACCAAACGAAAAGTAAACGATATTCTTGCAATGGAGAACCGTTATATAAACGACGTGGCGAAGAAAATTTGCCCTCCTACAATGGATTTGAAGGAGACCACAAATTCGCCAATGGACATCTTATTTGGACTTATAACTGTACAAAAACAACAACGGCTTTCTCTCACGTCGATTATACGACAAGAGAGAGGATTACAATTTTGACATTGTAGATTACCCTTTAATGGATAGTAATATTCCAGAAGGATCTGAATATGGAGTATACATATCTCGCCTTGTAGCATATGCTAGAGCTTGTCAAAACCTTGATGATTCCAATAAATGTCACAAGGCAATGCTATAAGAATTTGAAAAGCAAGGTCATAAAATCAAACATCTGCATTCCAAGTTTTTTAAATTCGGTGATATTTATCATCTGTTGATTGCAAAATATAATAATAGTGTTGAAGCTCTTTGGCGCTATGTATTGTAATTTGTATCTAATTTCGCTTAACCCGGGGCTAGGGGCCGTATAAACACTATGTGAAATATATCTTCGTAGTGTTTATATGAACAGTCGCAATTAAAGCGTGACTGAGATACTCATCTAGCAGATTAATATGTTCATTGGAACATTCTATTTCGATTTAGTCACACCAATATCGTGACTACACTCTACGAACATTAAATTGTGATACGGATTTGATGAACAGAATATCAATCGATCTTGTCGGCATCATTGACCGCTGCTGTCTTTCAAGTAACTCCAAATTACGTTTTATCAAAATTACGTTGTTAATTTAGGTGCTAATATTATTAATGAAACACGTCTTTGGGTTATGGACCTTTGTAAACTCTTAATAGACGAAGGCTTCCCAATGAATGACGGATCTGACGCATTTATCTCGTTATAATAGAAAATCCTGCCAAATTTTTCACTGCGACAAATTCCCATAGCAAATCTGAGATTCGCATTCCATACAGTCTCCACATTAACATGAGTATTATTGAAGACGGGTGTATAACCTAGACTGGAGGATTCATGTTTTGGTTGGCTCAGTGACAAGTTTTTCTGGTTACAAGATTTCAAGACATCTGATTCAAAAAGCCTGATGCTGTCATCGAAAACACAAGAATATAGCAATCTCTTGTCTAAGTTTTAGATTATAGGTTGCATCGAATTTTCTCACTTCTTATCTTCTTTCTGAGGACCTAAATGGTTACAAGATGAATGGATGATGATATTGAAGTCATTGACTGATCCTGTATTAAGGAGTCCTATGGAAGCAAATCGATACTAAACACCTGGCTAAAATTGATGTGCTGTACTGAGGCAGACCGAGAAGCTTAAATTGGTCTGAATAGTGATTAAACGCGAAATATAAAGGTGGTTATATAAAGAAGGCATATGACCTCAAAGGTCAATAGTCTGAATACACCTACAAACTCTTCTCAAGTACAAAAAGCTGATAACTGTTATGTTTTGTATCTCAGTCACGTCTCTATTGTAGATGTTCATGCAGACAACATGCCCACACGTCTCCCTCACCGGTTAGAGTAGTAACCAAGAACAATGATGTAATAGCCCTAAGAAGTCACCAGATGAAAATTGATGGAGTAGATGATAGCCCGCTGGGCTGTTGAATCCTGACAATGCCTGTCCTGTCCGGGTTGTGAAGCCGGTCAGGACCGGAGTATGAAAACGTATAATCAAATCATGTGATATACAATTTCAGACTTATTCTTGAGTTCGTTGTTAGAATAAAGAGATAAATTTCTGAGCGATACTCAGAAACATATTACGTGAACATATTTAATCAACAAGCCTTTGACTCTCCTGATAATCAAAATCAAGCCACAAAATATTGACTAGAGTTGACAGAAAAGGAACGTGTAACGACTTACTTTTTCCATCTCTAAATACTTCGTAAAATCCGGAAAAGGAACCTTCGTAACCGTCTTCTTTAACCCCATGTAGATGATTATAAATGGAAACACAGGCGTCTTTAGGATTGCGGATCACGTAGATGAACTTGCCCTTTTGTAGACCACCCTCTGGGAAGAATGTCGGAGTTAGGTGGGTGTTTAATACTCGGGGTGAAGATTGGTTCTCCCGATGATCATCTGGATAAAAGCCCATGGCCTCTATCATAGTATCTTCCTTTACACCCTCGATCCGTTCTGCCTTACCATTCAATAGCATGGATGCCATCTCCCAAAACCAGTGAGTTCCTGCAACGACAGAATCTGGTGAAAATCTTTTCTTATCGATTATGCGTTTTAAAGTCACGACACAAGAATAGACTACACGCAGATATTATCTGCAGTAAAGTAGCCGCTTCTATCTTAATAGAATTCAGTTGCAGAAAGTAGATTATCTGTCTGATAAGAAAGTAAGATTTGCTGTCCGTTCACAATTCAGGCGTTAATCCAGCCGCCAGTTCACGACTGAAAATAGTTGATCGCATAAACCTATGAGACACGATGGGTTTGTCGAACTGCGTCAGAGAAAATATCAAGAAAATACCCATACAATTACAAGCGTCTGGTCCGTCATTCATAATTCAGCCGTCGTCCATTAAAGAATATCCGCGTCCATAATCCGAAGACCCATTCCATATTCCATATAACAGAATTAGCACCAAATTCAAAAGACAATCACAGTATACATACACATAGGCTAGTTACCTGCAAGAGAGAAGCGGTCAACAGTTTTCAATGATGCCGGCAAGATATCATGACGTTCCACAAATATCAAATCCGTATCGCTGATCAGTATTCTTAATCCATAATATTCGTTGTAAAGTCGTCACCTAGAGAATGATGTATCTCAGTCCCCCTTGAGAAGAGTTCTATTGAAGCAGTTTATCTGACTGAAAATGCAACTGAAGTTAGGACATGGGAGCAGACATCTGTCTACAAGGAATTTGAAATCCAATTCGACGAGAGACAGAACCACTTCCGACAACATGCACAGGGCCTATCCAACCAGGAACGCTTTAAAAAGTACACAGTATATTATATCTAACAAACATGGTAACCCTTTTCTGGATGCCTGTCCTGAGCGTCTGATCTTAGATACACAAGACTGAATCAGTAAAAGTGTAGTTGAATCCCTTGGCAGAAGTCAGAATTTCGTTCGCCTTATAAATCCATTAAACCGACCAGAGACAATTTTGATCGGTCGATGGCAGCCACTTTACAATCGAAAAAGTTTTAGCGTCCCCTACCTGATGATCGCGTTGATAGGCTAAGCAGATTTGGTTGAACCCCTTGAAAGAGGAATAACAGGAGCGATTCCAAAAGATTCTTGCTTGGGATCCCTTTTTTTATATAATATTTCTTATTTTCTTATAATAATAATCCCAGCATATTTACATACGTAAATGACAAGCAAATATACAATACACATTGACGGGTATGCCTACTCACATAGAAACACACATGTACTACACGTACGAGACACATATTTTGATTAAGAAATAAACTAGCCTCACATGTGGTCAATTTATTCAATATCACCTTCAACCGACGTCCATTTTTGTTGAATTTATACAGATTCATGTGTATTTATACAGATTCATGTGTATTTATACAGATTCATGTGTATTTATACAGATTCATGTGTATTTATACAGATTCATGTGTATTCTGGAAATTAACTTCTCTGTAGTATACTGTCCACGACCTTTTTTAGCAATACTCTGAAATTTAATGTATCTCGTGTAAATATAATTCCATAAATATATTGTTCTGTACTATGCGATATAGTATTGACTTGAGGAAAAATTGGTGGTTATCTCACAAACAGATAATATTCAGGTTGGTAACTTTGTTTTTATTTTCCAAGAAATAAGTCAACCAGTGTTGGAGCTCTTGCACCAGTTGTTTTTCGATTGGGCAATACAAAAAATGTGTTCAATTGTCTCTTTATTTGTTTCACAGTATGAATTAACATGTGGCACCAGTTCGTGTCCTAATTTTGAATAAGAGTGAATCTTCCATGTACGGTAGTATATTATATTGTAAATTCTTAACCTAATCTCAAGTGTACCTGTGAAGCTACACATATATATATATTTGACCAATTACTATCCAGATATAACGGCACAATCTCTTATCCTTGTCTTTCAAATTTGATCCTTTTCTGATTTCAAAATGTCATAGTAACATCTATACTTTTTTCCTTGCCTTACCAAACCCTCTTTGACGTTCCTAGACCGAGTGCTTACAATTCAGAATGAATTTCATTTTCACACATATGTTCCTTCCATTCTACATGAATTCTTTTCACTGAAAGCACATAGCCTAAAATCATTTCCCTCAAAATAAACTTAATCTTAAAGGTAGTATTTCGTCTTTACCATTTACAATGTCTCGAATGTACCTGATAATACCCACCGGGATCTTTGATGACTTTTTCAAGTTTATAATTGAAAGTGTCGTTAAAAAGGACAAAGAAGCCATGAAAGTTGGATTAGGGGCATGTCCAGGCATCTAGGCCCCATTCGAATCTAATATTACTTGAATTCCTTGTATCGGTATCGATTATTGAAAATGTTTTTGCAGATAGTTGAAAACGTCGCCATATTTATAATGTCAGCCATATTGCGAATGCTGAGTTGAATGTTCGTTCCAGGAAGATATAACTGTTGCACTGATTCTATTTGACTTTATCAAAATTTACTATAAGTGTTTCTTGTAACCAACCAGAATAAATTCCGCCAAAACAGGAAGAGAAAACTATGGGCTATTAACAACGTTTCTATACAAACAACATACAACATACAACACTTAGAGGACATATAGCCCTGGTTCGATTTCATGTCATACTTTTATGTCACTTGTCAGTAGCAATGGGAGTAACTCATTCCATCCTGAAATGAATGTTCCGGACAAGTTGACGACAAAAGCGTAGTATTGGCGACTGTCTGGTGTTATTTTTACTAGATTCAATTCATAGTGCTTATTAAAGGTGTAGACAGCCTTATATTGCAGGTTCAGTTTTTGCGAAAAAAAGCCGATAAAATAATTTCCTATTTCCCAAAGATGGGACTGGTTCCATACTTCAGACTGTCACGAGTGCATCTTTAATAAAGTGGGTAGACTTCTCCATTTTAGATCAAGAGAAAGCGATACCAATTAATATTTCATCTTGTGATATTTCCATGGATATATCATGTATGATATAAGCAGCTATGAACAATATTACAGCATTAATAATGAACAACGGACATTTGTTAATTTTTCTAGGTTTCTTGCATTTACCAGGTTACCCATGTTAAGGCGTTTACTCCACCGACGCCCATGATGTTCATCCAGTAACATCAGATGAGTTGTTTGAGTTGATCTGTCATCACAGCTCCCGAGCTAGCGTATCTAATTCCGCTTAAGTCGGTGCTAGGGGCCGTATGGATACTTCATAGTCTCCACATAAGCAGCTACAATAAAAGCGCGGCTGAGATACTAAGGCTACGTCCGAGAATCCACCGTATTCTCGGGTCTGATTGTGGGGTGCCGAGGGAAGATTTCCTGTGGAGTCATATGGTTGCTTTTTAGTCGCCAGACGTTGTCAATTTATTCCACCTCGCATATCGCTCCAATGAACAATATACCTTATAACTATGAATGTGTATGGTTACACTCCTTCAACAAGAGCGATTATCTCATTATTAAAATCCAGTTGCATAAACATAATCCATTGTGTTCAAGGGCATTAGTAATTGATGCTAGTTCTAGATTGAAAATATAAAAAAGGCTTTTAGTTACAAATAGAAAACCACAGGAATGGACTATAGTTATGGATGGGAATTATAAATCAATAATCGTATATAATGACAGCTGGTAAACCTTAGTAGTCATCTACTTATTAATCGATTATATTTGAATATGAGAGACCTAGGTAATCTATTTCAGTTACAGATGGGAACCTTGGTAATCTCTTTCAGTTAAAGATTGGGAATTTAGTAATCGGTTATAGTTACTGATGGAAACCTTAGTATCTCTTTATAGATAAATATTTTAAACGTAATTGTCAGTTAATAGTTAAAAATCGAAAGCCTTAGTAATCGATTATTAATAAAGATTGGAAACCTTAGTAGTCAATTATGGCTAATAATCGGAAACCTTAGTAATCGATTATAGTTACAGATTCCCTTCGTAGTCGATTAAATGTACACTGGAAAACTCGGTATTAGGTACTGAATACAGATAGAAACCATGGTAACCGATTTTAGTTACAGATGGAAAACCTTAGTAATCGTTTTAGTTACAGTTGGTTAAACTGGAATAACCGACTACACTTTGAGATGGTAAATCTGTGTATTCCCTTATAATAAAGATCGGGAACCTTAATAACGAATATGTTTACAGATTATATTGGTAATCGATTATATTTATAGATGAGAACCCCTAGTAACCGATTTTATTCCATATGGGATACCTAAGTAATCGATTATAGTTACATACGCGGAAATTGAGTAATCGACTATAAAGATACAGCTGACTAAACCTAATCAGTCGATTATAGTTACAGATGGGAAACCTTATTAATGATCATTTTTACAGATGATCTTAGTAATCGATTACATTTACAGATGAGAAATCCTAGTAACCGATTTTATTTCCATATGGGAAACCTAAGTTATCGATTTTAATTACAGATGAGAAAACTTAGTAATCGATTATGTTGACAGATGATGTTAATAATCGATATTTACAGATGGGAAACCCTAGTAATCGAGTTTATTTCAATAAGGGTAACCTAAGTAATCGATTACAGTTACAGATGAGGAAGCGGAGTAAGCGATGATAATTTCAGATGGGAAATCTTTATATTTCCTTTCGATACTGAATAATCGATTATAGTTACAAACGGGAAGCTTGAGTTACAAGCGTCTAGTCCGTCATTCATAATTCAGCCGTCGTCCATTAAGAATATCCGCGTCCATAATCCGGATAACCGTCTGTACTTACAGGTGGTAAATATTTATATTCCCTTATAATACAGATGAGAAACCTTAGTAATCCATTATAGTTACAGATGGGGAACTTAGTAACCGTCTGTACTTGCAGGTGTAAATCTTTATATTCCCTTATAATACAGATGAGACCCCTGAGTAATCCATTATAGTTACAGATGGGAAACCTTGGTAATTGATTAAAGTTACAAATGGGAAACATGAGTAATCGTGTATAGTTACAGATGAGGAACTGAGTAATCCAGTATAGGTACAGCTGAGCAAACTTAGTAAGTTTAGTTACAACACATATAAGGGAAGTGGGAAGAAGTTCCGACATAATGACAGAGTCACATGACTTCACAGTATAGTCTTCCGGTTAACCTATTCTAAAGCACATACCAAGAATCTAACGATTCGTGATATGTGTTGTATCTCAGGTACGCTTTTATTGTACTTGTTCATGTGGCAGCTTGGATGATATGACCACACGGTCCCTAGCACCGGCATAAGCGATAGTAGATACAAATTTAGAGAGCTATGTTGGAAATGCTCTGACAACTGATTATAGTTACAGATGGGAAACCTGAGTAATCGATTACAGTTACAGATGGGGAAATTGAATAATCGACTATAAAGTAACAACTGACTCTACCTAGTAATTTCAGTAACCGATTGATAAAGTAACGTTACAACTGGTAAACCATAGTAATAGGTTATAGTGACAGATATGCAACCGGAGTAATAGACTATAATTAAGAAAATGAAAATCTTTATAATGGAGTAGGTTACATATCGAAAACCTGTATGAAGTAGATTTTTTATATCGGATCAATTGTGAAAGGTTTTTGAATCACTCGCCTCAAACTTCAAAGTTATTGCTTTCATAATTTTTTTTTGCTGTCATTACCCTTACTCACCGGATGTGGACATAATTTCACCCCTCAAATTAGGTCTTTCCCGGTCTTTCCCGGAGTGATCATCCTGGAGCTCTCCCCAGTCGGTCATATCTCTAGTTGCTGTGCTAAGTTAGATTGTTCCATTATGAGACCATCCCGATTCTACCTGGCGATGGGAGGAGGATTCTTTAAGTAGCAAATGGTTTGGATCGGTTAAATCGTCCTTTAATACTATGCCTGTACCGTTGAGTGCTGGTTGGCGTTCTATAGACTGGTCTGAAATTGTGTTTGACGGTCATAAATTTCACCATAATCCCTCGGTTTTTGAATGGATAAAAAAAACCTTGGCTGTGTGATATGTCTATATCATTGGGTTGAACATTCATGTTCAAATTATCATTCATAATTGCCAGTGATGTTCGTACATTCTTCAGTTGTTTCGTTTTTTTGTGTACATCAATGCCATAAATTCGAATTGTTTACTTTCTGCAGTATTGATCGTGTTCATTATACATTTCATTTTCACCGCATTCTGTTCATTTTGCAGTTTTCTGATTCTTATTTTATTTCTCTCAGTTCAGCCGTGTCTCTTTCCAACATATTATTTTCTGTTTCTAAAGCCTTTATTTGATCTGTTAGCTTCTTTATAACGACCTCACTTCCCTTACCCAGTTCTGTTTTAGTAGATGAGCGGCGATTTGCAACAAACGCCTTATTTTAGGAGCAAAATGACCCCCCCCTCCTCGTACACACGGCCACATCGGATGCCATTTGAAAGCTTATTTTATGTACTTTTTTGAGACTGGATGTGGTCTTGAAATATATTGCCGTAAGGGGAAAAATCCATCCAAAAGAATCAGTATCGAGCCTTATCGTCACGAAAAAAGAAAGGGGGGTGGGTTGCTTCAGTGTTAATTGGAGCGATATGCAAGAGGTGGGTAAAATTGACGACGCCCGGTAACTAAGAAGCAACCATATGACTCTACAGGAAAGCGTCCCTCGGCACCTCACATTCAGATCCGACAATACGTGGATTCTCGGACGTAGCCTGAGTATCTCAGCCGCGCTTTTGTTGCGGTGGTCCATGTGGAGACTATGAAGTATCCACACGGTCCCCAGCACCGGCTTAAGGGGAAATAGATACGCTAGCTCGGGAGCTGTGATGATAGACCAGATCAAACAACTACTTTGGTGTTAATGGATGAACAGTGTGGACGTCTGATGGAGAAAACGCCTCAACATGGGGTAAACCTGGTAAATGCAAGAATATCTGGAAAAAACTTTACCTGCAATGCCCGACGTCGTACGGCTTAAATTTCCCACCAAAACAATGAACCTACATATATTTGTCGAGTGACATGTACAGAGGGCGGGTCTCGGGGACTAACAGTCTAGCAGCAGAAGCCTACCATATACAGGTGACAAATTGAAGCGATATGCAAGAGGTAGGAAAAATTGACGACGTCTGGTGACTAAAAGAAAGCATCCCTTGGCACCTCACATTCAGATCCGAGAATACTGTGGATTCTCGGACGAGGCCGGAGTATCTCAACTGCGCATTCATTGCGCCTGTTCATGTGGCGACTATGAAGTATCCAGATAATAATAATTATAATAATTTCATTTATTTTACACCGATGCACAGTAATGAGGCAGTAATTTTCTCTCCATTAAAATCGATTGATAGCAGTCACTCGGGGATCATCTCCAAATTCCCAGTGAAATATTTTCTAAATCCATAATTATGATTTCTTGACTTAATTATTCAATGTAATGAAATTCACATAATTGTGTCATATTGTTGCCACAGGCACTGTTTACCGTTGTCTAATAAAATAGATGAACAGGAAGAATTTGTCAAAATTATAGATTTTCAAATTCTACTAAGCGTTTACATAAGATTGTCAAATATCTGACTTCAGTAATACTTAACAAAAATGTTTTATGAAATAATCCATATATTTCAATGATTTTTTTCAGCTCTTGTTAATTTTAAGGCAATATCAAATGTTATCTTAATTATCGTGGTGGGTGGGGTCATCTCATAATTATTATTGCAATTTACATGTTTTTCTACTGTATGTTCTTGGTAATCTACCACATTTAATAAGTTTTGTGGACACAACTGTTCTATAATTTACTCTTTACATGTCACTGATTTTTCACCTCAAGTAAATTCCAAAACTATTTGGGGTGTCATCTCAAAATTACTGTTAAAATTGTCACATCCACAATATGTTCTTGGAAACCTCCTTGCAGGGTTTAGTATTATACAAGAAAATGCCCGTGAACATATCCACTCTCCAGGTATGTTCTGACCCTTCAAGTGTCTGAGTATAGGACATAACATCACTATATGTACCTCAGAGCAGTTGTTTAGGATATTCTGGGGAGTATATCTGTATATCCCAAGCATGACTCTCAACAGGGACCAAGCTTAATCATCAATACTATTAATATTCATGATATATAATCTCCAATATTATGATCTCGGGAATTCTGTCCTGACACCTTTGATAAAACAGTAAAAATGAACAGAACTTGGACCTTGAGAAATGCGGAAGACATTAAAACCAACAGCGTATACGCATGAAATGCGTCAAAGCAGCAAAATATCGAATTGAGATTGATATTCTTCAATGCCTACAGAACCGCTGAAGCGGAAATTCTATCCAGACACCTTTGATGAATCAGTAATAATAATGAACAGAACTTTGACCTTGGGAATCTCTGAGATTAGTATGTTTCAATATCTACAGCAGAAATATCTCTAGAAGCGATCATTCTGCCCTGACATCATGTGCGGAACACAGCTAGATCATAATATTGGAGATTATATCTTATAAATATTAATAGGGCAGTCTCGATATGGAGCTCGCTAACAAAAGGCATCATGACCCAAGTGACGTCACGACGAGGTTAGGCAACGAACCATTTCTTTCTTTTTAGATAATCTTGTTAGGTGAAATATATTAAACAGTTAAATTCCATGCATGAGAAAAAGGTATTTTTTATTTAATTATATTTTCTAAATTCGTCTGTTTCTCTAATAGAATTACTATTATTATTTTATTCGCCTCCATGCCATATATATATGTATATATGCTATTGTTACTCTATAATTGAGTAACGAGAATAAAATTCAATTCAATTTATTTATCATTGGGCCGAACACTTGATGAAAGGTATGACTGGGATATATCGAAGATATATTTCCCAAAATATCTGAAACACCTGCTCTGAGGTACTTGAGTACATATAGAGATGTTATAATAAACTCATATATTCAGGCTGTTGTGGGGTCGGAACATACCAGGAGAGTGGGCATGTTTATGGACATGGTCTTGTATTGCAGTGATCTTTTTAATGCTCTCAGAATATTAGATAAAATAATTGATGTAAAAATTAATGCTAACAGTACCCTTTCGCCATGTTTTTTTTTATTTTGTGCCACTCTGCGTCTTCCCGTATGTTTTGTGGATATTTTGAAACGATCCCCTATTACAATTCTAACCTAATTCGTACGTTTGACAGAACAATATACAGCTACGACGGCAAATGGCCCTGAATGTCCAAATCACCGAACTAAATTATTTTTGATAGCCGACATCCGAGAAACCCGTCCTCTAATGCAGTAGTTAGTGTTTTACCTCATATCCTATGGTAAATGACGCTCGTTATATTGGGGAGTTAAAAGGGTAATCGCACCAAATCTTTGCCGAAGTATTTGACCGACAACTAAATTCGACATAAGAACCATTTTGGCCAATTAACAACCAAGTATTTCACCCATAAAAACTTTTGATATAGTTTTTAGTGCGTTTGACGCAATGTAATTGTATTTTAGAGATGGCCCCTCTGTGACGTCACAGGCCAATGACTTCGTAATACTTGATATCAGACGATTTGAGGGCCTTTGCTCAATCAAATGACATCAACCATTTTGCCATACGCCTGGTATTTGCCATTTGCCAAACTCTCCGTAAATTTTAAACTAAATATTTCCGGCACCTGTTACTGACGTATTTGGTGACGATACTCATTTCACAAAACATACGAAAGTTTCAGAATTTTCCAGCTACCAGAAACAAATATATTCGCCAAAACGAACTTTCAGCAATGTTGAGGCATACGAATTTTGCCCCTCGTCAGTCAGCGGAGGGAGGGAAAGTTGAACAGCCATTCTTTTGTTCTCACTCAGGGTGGACTGCACAAATGCGCTCATATAGTTTTGGGACATTTTGATCAACGGCTTTTTTCTGTGTTAAGACCTGGGCAGCTGAGGATGGCGCTTTTTCACCTCTCATTTTGTGAATTTTGGAATCCGTACCTGCTTTCTCAAAAGTACTGTTTGAACTAATATTATTCCATTTGTCAGCCTCTCCCCGTCTCGTCTGTGATCTTTCCATCATAATTAGGCCTATTTATTTATTTTAGGCCTTTTTTATTTGACCAGGCTATTTGCTGGTTACTCGATTTGAGTTCGAATGATCTTTGCCTAGTCAGAGCGCGCGGCGGAGTAAACAAAGCGAGCAGCTAACCTCCTATGCACGGACCTGGGTCAACTGAATGGAGGTTCACTGTACTTTCTCTTTTGAGTTGCTAAAATGGTTTCTGTTACGATATCAAATTTAGTTAACTCCACTCACACTTGTGGGTATAAGCACTGACAATGACTGGTACATCCAGATAGTTTCGGCTTTCTCGTACAACAACAATGCCCAGTATGGTAAGTTTTCATGATCGGAGCGAGTTTTCAGTTCTTCCATTCACTGACCGTCATGTTGATCCGGTTGACAATAATCAGTGGAGTGGGATAGCAAAATAATAGTTACACACCGGACAAAAGCATCATTTTTTCACACAAACACCGCATGAGTTCACTGGTTCAGAAAAATCTAAGCTCCAAAATATGTGATGAACAGGAAGCTCTAATGACATCATAATGACGTCATGACTTCAAAAAATGTCTCCAAAATATTGATTTATGTTGTAAACGCTAATCGATGAGCCGTTCCAGGCGTATACGTGTCAGAATTGTATCTTTTCAGTTCTGTATATTATTAACATATCAGAAAATGTCAGCTAGTGAAATTATTTGATGATTATGACGTCATCATGACGTCAATTATTGAGAATTATGAGCTAAAAAATCACCAGAGTTTTCCTGTACGTTTTTTATTACATCAGTGTTGGCTTTCAGTGCCAAACGTATATGTATAAGGAATGTATGGTGATATTTCCCCCGTTTCTACAGAAACCAGAATAAAAACATCGATTCTTGTCTTAAATTGCAAAGATGAAAGAACATTTGATACAACAAGGTTATCAACTCAATACAGTGCCATATTGAATGAATGCCAGAGTATGATCTGGAATACTGCGGAGTTCCCAATGGAGACATCGCAACCATGGTTGGAGAAAGTTTAATAGTGCGTTGTTCCTCAGTTATATCACTTCAAATTAACTAACACACCCAACAGTATACATAATTTACGTACAGTCCTGTATGCATTATAAATAGTTTTAAATCTAATAGCCAACGATCTGTCTTCAGGAAATATTAGGCCACCCACATTCACTAAAGTTTGTCAAGATACAGCGTATTTTCGATTGTATCGTCCAGTGAAAATAATCGAAATCATCCAAAGACCGACTCAACTACTTGGATAAAGGACTGGACATTATCATTTTACCACGAATCCTGAAGGATTCAGAGATCCGCAGCACTGAACGCTCTTGTATTTCATATAATAAAATAGACCAAATTATTCAATTACCGGTACTCTCTCTAATGCTTTCAAGAAGTTTGACTGGAAATTATACATGTCTGGAGGCTATAGTTGTGATTGTGAATCGTCGAACTTTATTTTTTCACCATGCAAGCATGCTGTGACTAGTAACCTCGATATAGTGAGTGATAAAGACCTGAAAATCGGCCAGAAAATAGTCCTGACTGCACTGGAAGAGTAGTGTTATTGAGTGGTCAAAGAAAACGTTGAACCTACAGAACTCGTTGACTGGTTGGATGCCACCAAGCACCAGGCTGTCGAAACAAACCGCCATATTGACAGCAGTACCCCTCCCCAAGCAAAACAAGTACTGCGAAACTTCAGTTCGCGAGAAGTTCTAGCAAATCTCCAGAGTAAATTCGTCAGAGTCCCAGCAGACAAAGCTCCAAATAATATAATATTCATATGTAACTATTGCTATTACCAGATACGGGTTAAGGAATTGAGTAGAATCACACCATCGCTGAATACGTCTACTTCCCCCAAACAGTAGTTACTTTGGAAGATTTATTTAATAACCACAAACTTTTCCCAAGGAAAGAGGTATTTGTCTTCGAACCACTCATAACGATATACCGAAAGTGTATTGGACTCCCAAAGTGCTAAACCACGATATAAAGCCAGATGCATTGCCGGTTCTGGAAGCTGCAATCCTGTTGATGCGGGCCCTTCTTGAAGTAAAAGCATTTTGGGAAAGGTATTGCGCTACTATTTCTAAGAACTCTGACGTGTGGATATTGAAAAACTCAAAATGTCTTACAGAAGAACTTAGAGAGAGAGGATAAATAGCCTACTGATATGTACCCACACGAGATTTCTCGACTCTCTGTACTAAAATCCCTCATCAGGACCTTATTGCCCGTCTTAGTTCATTAATAGTATCGGTCTTCAAGAAAACGGATCGCCGATATATTAATGTCAGAAGCCATAAATCATTCTTAAGCTCTACTACATACAAGGGATATCATTCAGGGGATGTTTCTTTGTTTATAGAGTTGTTTGAATTTCTCAATAATAGTATCTATGTGAAAGTTGGATGATTACAATTTCGACATCGTAAACTATCCCTATCTGGACAGTAATATACCAGAGAGACCTACATATGGCGTATAATATCTCGCCTGGTAGCATTTGCTAGATCATGTGTTAAATGTGACGATTTTAATCAATGTCACAAAACATCCCCCAGGCCAGATAGTCAAACATATATCGAACATATATTGATTACCGTTCCAAGTACAACACAAATTTCATTAATTCAGTTTTTGCCATTTGGAAAGTATTATGGGTTAAAAGCATTTGAGTAAGTAACGGTTTGTTCAGTCATTTATAGGTTTTATTCTTTCGGTGACGTCATCCGTTCCGTGTAACGAACCATTTGGAGCTTAGGCATTTATTCACCCGGATACACGTGGGAGTGTCCAGAAACATTTTGGCGCTTTTGTCCGGCATGTAACTATTCTGGCCATTTACGTCCTTAACTCACTCCACTAATGGGCTTCCAGCAATCGGCCGTTTCAACAATACTGACAGAACAAAAAAGAGCCTGTCTGTGCAGTCGCCCGTGACTTCGCCTGATCAACTCCTTGTTCATATAATTTCCCTCTGCCATATCTTTTAGCCCGGGTGAATATTATTTTGAACTGGTGATAACTGACATAATTTGTACAGATGAACTATATTCCTTATTATCCAAAGAAAATGTCATTATGCTTAGAATAATGTATAATTTGACAAATATTACATGAATAGAAGCGTCTAGTCCGTCATTCAATAGTCAGCCCTCGTCCATTACAGAATTTCCGCGTCCATAATCTAAAATCTAATTCATATAATAGCATTAGCACAAAATTGTAAGAATAAATCATGGTATACATAAGAGTAGGCTAGTCTCCTGCATAAGAGAAGCGTTAAACAATTATCAATGATGCCAGCAAGACATCACGATGTTCCAAAAACATAAAATCCGTAACACTGATCGGTATTTGTGATCCATATGATTTTCGTAGTAAATTCGTAAAGTATCATGTATCTCAGTCACGCCTTGATTGTGACTGTTCATATGAACACTATGAGGATCTTGAAATACAAGAGCTCATACGGCCCCTAGCCCCGGGATAAGCACAAGAATTAAACACAAGTTACGAAACGTAGCGTCATAGATCTTGCACGCTACGCTTGTATTTTGCTATCAGCATGCGATATGTACCGCCAAATTTGAGAAACTTTGAGTGGAGCCGCTTGATGATATAGCCCTGTTTTATAAGTTTCTGCAATCACGTTTTTTGACGTTAAATAAAATCGTCACATTTAACACAGGATCTAACATATACTACAAGGCGAGATATGTATAGGCCATATGCAATTTCCTTTTGTACATTACTGTCCAGATAGGGATAGTTTACGATGCCGAAATCATTTCTTTTGGAGTAAAGTCCACGAGAGAGTAGGTCCGCTACATTTTTATATAGAGATAGGTCTAAATAAGATGTGCCATTAGGACCATCTGTAGATTCATTCAAATCCAGTGAAGGAGGATATATATCCTTCATTGTGTCATTTACATAGCGATAATCCACAGAAAGAAGAACGTCTATATAGCGTTTGGTCAGGAGAAGGAATGGGCTTTGAAATCTGTTCTGTTTTTGAAAGCGTCTGCATATAGTCGTATTCATAAGAGAACAGATATAGGTCAGCCAAAATGGGCTGCACAATTAGTACCCATTGGAATACCTATATGCTTTTGATATATTGTATTGCCAAATTTCACATAGATATTATTAATGAGAAATTCAAGCAACTCTATGAAAAAAGAAACATCCCATGAATGATATCCCTTGTATGTAGTAGAGCTACAGATGGTCAATATGGTCCCGATGAGGGATTGTCGAGTAGAGAGTGGGAAATCCCATGCGGATACATATCTGTACAGAATTTGTCCTTTCAAGTCAAGTTCTTCTGCAAGACATCTTGAGTTTTTTTCAATATCCACATGCATTCAATGCCAGAGTTCTTAAAAATAGTGGCGCAATATCTTTCCCAAAATGTTTTTACCTCCTGAAGGGCCCTTGTCAATAGGGTTGAAAGAAGCTTGGTGGTGCAGCTTCTAAAACCAGCTGCTATGAATCCAGATTTCTATGGGGATTTCTTCATTTTGGGAGTCCAGTTCACTTTCGGTATATCGTCATGAGTGGCTGGAAGGCATACTCTTCCAGTGCAGTAAGGACTCTTTTTCTCGGCTCTCTATATTTAGGTCCCTTCATCAGGAGTGTTTTTAGGTCTTCATCACTCACTATATCAAGATTGCCGATCGCAGCATGGTTGCAGAAAATATGCCAGCTATCACTTCTCAAACCTCCTGGGTGAAAACATAGAGAAAGTGAAAATACGAACCAGCAGCTGATCAGCTGACCTCACGGGTCACTGCACAGACAGGTTTTCCTTCTCTCTATAATGTACAAAAACAGATTCTTACTTGAAAAACTGATTAACTGGGAACGTTTGTTATTTCCAGACAATTTACAGCGTGTGTAGACAGAATTATCCACTGGCTGACCATCATGGTACACGTAGTCTTTGGAAAAGTAGGTAGGCAATGACCATTAATGTAGACTACCGGGAATCCGGCTCCATCAGAGGATAGGACCTTCTCTTCTGCATCACTCGCCATTTCTGACATAGGATAAAGTTTTCTGTTAGGCAGCCTAGTTTATATCCAAATATGCTTGACTAGGTCAAAACTCCAAATTGTCAGTGACCCGGTCAGTGGCACGCACACCAGTTTACTGACAATAAGCTTGTCCTCTCTTAAAGGACTAGACCAATAATGAATTTAACCGTCTACCGAAATAAATATAATTCAGTAGGCCTAATCTCTGACCCTACGTAGGTAATGATAATTATATCTTCGCTTCATTCATGTTCATGACAGTGTTGATTCCGGTACAGAGGGGGTTAAGGTTTTTTGCTTTCACCCCGGGAAATAATCTTGTAATAAATAAAAATAATAGTTACATGGAGCTGACCAATATTTAGAGGAAAACATGTTTAAACACATTGTCAAACATGATGGTATCAGCCTACCATATATATGTTTCGATATTGAGCTAGATATTATGCTTTTGTCAAAACAAACTACAGGATCGGAAGTAGACCAGTGAAGCCTTTCGTGGTCTTAAAACTAAGGCATGTTTACCAGTCCAAGATTTTGTGAAATATTTTGCACATGGCCTGGACTGGCAACAAAGACATGAACATAAGCTCCTGTTTGCTAGACCCGATTTAGCTCGGCAGTTAACTATTCAAGCCGCTCCAGAAAATGTGGGACAGGTGCATATATACCCGTACATTGTAGAATCCATGCTAATTGATCAGTTTAATATGGAAAGCCATCAGTGTCATAACTTCTTGTTTTCCACACCTGGTCAAGGGTTTGACTGGTTTTTACGACGTGTGGATATTTCGATCAATTATTCAACCTGGAAATAGCACATGTGAATATTTTTTTATCTCGTGTGGAAAATATCCACCAAAAATAGAACTGGGAATGTCACGTGTGGAAATTATTTACCACGCGTGGTATTTATCATCCAATCAGGGAATACGACGCGTGGTAAACAATTTCAACACGTTGTATTGTTTTATTCAGCCAACGAATGAGAGCTTCACAAAGGAAGGTCCCTCCAAAATGGCGGAAATCGACAGTTTGCGGTGTGCAGGCTTAGCAAACATGCTTTGTAATATCCGATCATGTGTACGGTATTGTGCATGTATATATGTGCAACTATATAGCCAGTGAGTCATGGTGCTTCTTGACAGCATAAATTGCGTGAATCTGCTTTCTGTAACGATTGTTTTAATTGGTAGAATTCAAAATATAATTACCACGCGTGGAAAAGACGATTACCAAGTGGAATACCGAGTGAAATACCACGTGCGATTTACCACGCGTCGTATTTCCGAGTGAATAACTGGATGATAAATACTACGCATGGTAAATAATTTCGCGTGGTATTTCCAGCTCTAAAATAGGTGAATATTTTCCACATGTGGTAAATAATTTCCACGTGTGGTATTTCCTGATTGAATAATTGGTCGAAATATCCACATTAGTACTTACCAGTCAAACCATTGGCTGTATTTGCCACGTGAGAAAAATAGAATTACCACGCGTGGAAACCAGAAGTTATGACACTGATGGCTTTCCATAGTTTACACTGTGCCGTATAGCTGTACAAAACACTATGTATGGCAGGCCGTTAATGCCAAATTATCGTTCATTTTGACCAATACATGACTATAGATTGATATTTTACTCGACAAGCATACTAAGAAGCATTCTAGAAGTACTATCCGATCAGTGTTCCGCTTAACCCGGGATACTATGAACCCCATGTACTTTAAGATCTCCATGGCGTTTATATGAACAGCCACAATCGAAGCGTGATTGAGATACATCATACTCTATATATAACGACTTTTTAACGAGATTTATGTGTGTGAAAATACTGGTCAGCGATACGGATTTGATATTTGAAAGGCATCATTGAAGAATGTTGATCTCTTCTCTCTTGCAGGAAACTATGTTTATGATACTGTGATTGTTTTTTTTATTTGGTGTTAATGCGATTATACGCATTTTGGATGATGGACGCGGATATTCTTTAATGGAGGACGGTTGAATATTTAATGACGGTCTAGATGCTTGTCACTAGGTGATTTTGATTCTTCCCCCAGGTGAGATTATGTGCATGGATGAATAAATGTTTGCTCAAGTGAAATTTTAGCCCTAAAAAACTTGTTATTAGTGGCAATATATTCGTTTGATTAATTGAAGACCGCCTTAAACTGGCCAGTCACAGTCAGTGTGTACGCTTTAAATTCAGTTAATGACCTCGTCTGCTATGTGCTTTAATTCTATTAACTGATCTCCAGTGTATAAAAAAACGTTTATTTCTTATAAAGTATTCATTATGAGGTTTCGTGAAAAACGCAGGTTGGTACATGGAAGTTTGGACAGGGCGGATGCTCGTCGTTAAATGAATTTCAATGTTAATTTGCATAAAATAACACCACACAAACCTATGGCTAACTGTGAATGGAGGTCTAGGAGTACCCGCGTGTTTATGGGCGTATATTACATTTGTTTGTCTATCTACATCCGTTATCCGTTACATCCGTTATGCAAGACAAAACCAGAGAATAGAGGCTCCAAACGAACTTCGGCGAAAGTTAGCACCCTTCTATGGGCTTGCTAGAAATGTAATCGGGTTTTTAATAAACATCGGAGAAATTCGATTAAAACATAAGATATATTATTGATAAATGATCGATATTCGTATGGTTGTGAGAAACTTTATATCGTGAGATCATTGCAAATTTGTAAGCAACCAGATCAACCGAGGGCATGTAATCCGGAAGGTGTATAGAATAACGTGTATCTGTCATCATCGGTTTTATAATTCCCACCAGTTTAAAGTAGCACGACATAAAATTGTTGTTTTTTTTTTACGAAACCGAGACGTCAGTTCATATGATGATTGAAATTAGATTTGACATTTTCACACATTTCTCTGCCTGAAAACTTGGAAGCAAAAACTTGTTTTGTTTCTGCTCAAAACTCATAATTGAAGACTTTCTCCCGAGTTGGCAGCCCAGAATCTCTTCGGAAGTCAGCGCAGTTTCGAATGTTTTCGACATCACACCCATTATATATACTGGCTTATCATTGATTCACGTTAGCTATATGGTGGACGTTTCGGTGCTGGTACTATATGGTGCTAGTGGAAGTTTCGTCCCCGAGGCTTGCCCTCTGTACTATTCATTGCGACTGTAGTTTTGTGTCTTGTAAATATGACGGAGAATGAAGCGCTTGGTCGGCGTCAAATATCACAGTACCGGTAGTTGTTCTGAATAATAACTTGCATCCTATAAATACTCCCTCGTCTGGACAGTTTTTTTTCTATCTGGCGAACACATAGTTAATCATTTTCCAGCAGATGACTTGATATGGCTATTAAATCATCTCTCTGAAATATTTGTAGTTAATATAGCTCAAGGCGGTGTTAGGGACCGTATGCTCATGTCATTTAAGATGACCACATGAACACCTATAATAAAAGCGTGGCTGATACAAATCATCACAGGGCTTAATTTTCGTTTTTTTGTGTCTTTAGAAATATGCAATCATTATACTTGTCTGTGTGGTCATATGACATCTTGTCACTACACCGTTTTCCACCACCCTCTTAATATGGATATCTACATCTTTGCTCGTGACAGTCTTTGGGGTCTCTGTGAGAGTTTACAAAGTCTTTGAACTTTCTGAAGAAGAGTACTTATCACACATCAAGTCTGGGTTTGATGCCTTATTTGTATATTGTTTCTCTATAATATTGGTCCACGTGCTCCTGTGTGTTATTAAACAGGGGATGTCGTCGGTAAGTTGTTTCTCACGGCTAGCCATCTGACTGGACGACAGATATATTTTGAAATTCGCAACGGATTTAGATAGCCCTGGTGTAAGATATAATATTCCGTGACATGATATCTGAGTTTACTGAAATTGCTCCCACCTGTGCTGTGACCACAACCTCGCTGATTTTTAAATCGGATTTAGACCGCCGTTAAAATCGATTCACACCGCGGTTAAAATAGATTTACACCGCCGTTTAATTCGATTTACACCGCGGTCTAAATATGATTTACACCGCGGTTAAAATCAGCGAGGTTTTGGCATTAACGGCATACCATAGAGATCGATCTCGCAGCGGTCAGAGGGAGGCATCAATGGATTTTTGAGAAACAACAATGCCTCAAGGGATATCTTGCACGTCCATTGCAAAAAGTGTCCAATAACCGGGCAGTCATGCTAGTTAAGGCTGCCGCTATGCGCGCAGCCTTATTGGATCAGCTTGGTCTCATGGGGGCCCAAATCGCTTTGTCCGCAAGATTGCGAAAAAACAAAGCAGAGTTGAGACTTACCGTCACAGGGCCAAATGTGGAGAAGATATTGAACTAGAAATTCGTAACAATTTGGGCTGTCTCAGATAAACAGAAGTCTGTCTTTGAAGCCCAAATTGTTCGTCTAAAATTCTTAACCGGAAGTTCAAAATCCAAAATCCAAGAAGACAAACTGCGTGGAAACGTCTTTGCGCATACTGCAAAATGGGCTCTCGCGAGACTTTTACGAGAGCTGCTTTGAAGTGATCTCCCTTTATGTAATTAATCTGCTCGTTGAGGGCGCTGTGGTTAGCGAAAGGCTTGAAAGGCAAAACTAATGGATAAATAAAAAGAACTGCACTAGATTGACTGGCACTGGCCCATTCAGCCTGTATTTCCATCGACTGTTCATGCCTGGCAACATCATTTTGACAACTCAACCAGAACAAGCGGAGTCATCGCAGGACCGACAGGTTCCGGCAAAACACACTTCGTCCACACGCACGAGACGAAGGTTTCCCTCTTCGAAAGGTTCAATCGGACGTTCAAAGGGCGCATGTATAAATATTTCACGTACAAGAATACAAGGCGGTACATCGATGTTCTCCCCCAGCTAGTGGAGGGTTATAATCGGGCCTATCACCGGAGTATTCAGAGAGCCCCCGTCACCGTCACTAAACGCAACGAAGCCCATGTGCGACGTGTCTTGTATCCCATTCATCCTCAACCACGATCGAAGGCGGTGTTCAAGATCGGCGACCCAGTACGTATCAGTAAAGTCAAAGGCAAGTTCCAGAAGAGTTATCTCCCCAACTGGGGCGATGAGCACTTCGTGATAAAACGGCGCATACCCCGACAATCACGTGTCTAAGAACTGGAAGATCTTCAAGGGGAACCGCTGCTAGGAACCTTTTACGACGTAGAATTACAGCCCGTGGTGAAAACAGCACGAGACTACTACACTGGAACGCATCGTGAAAACGGAGCGACGGCGATGTAAGACGATGCATCTCGTGAAATGACAAGGGTGGCCCAGCTCGTTCAATTCCTGGGTCCCAACCAACCAGATGAAACGACTATAAAGCCAGACACCAACACCGTCATCGTTCATTCCACGCTCGACCATGAACACAGTACTATGAACAAACAGCGACCGCCTCTGAACATTACGTTTCCCAAAACGCGCAAAGCGCAAGTGGGCTTTGTGGTGACATTGGTATATAGCTGAAATATTGCTGAATGCGACGTTAAACCTTAATTCTCTCTCTCTCTCTCTCTCTCTCTCTCTCTCTCTCTCTCTCTCCTGTGGTGACATTGGTAATCCTGCTGGACATTTTATACGGCGGTATGTTTTACGACGTCGTGTACCTCATCTCTCTACTTAACCAACCTACAACACCAGCCGTGATTGCCAGTCAAACCAGTCTACAGACCTCTACACCAGTCAACCCCGTGATCGACACGACCCCAATTATCACCACCACCACCACACCGAGCTCCACACCGAGAATACAGTCCACATCAACACCTACACCAAGTATTACAGTGTCCAGTACGACCACCCACAGTGAACGCCCGTGGACAACGGCGACCAAGGTTGACGCACCGACGACTCCGGTTCACTCGTACCAAATTTACAAGAGCGGGTTATCACGACAGCGGATACACGTTCAACCATGGACCCCCGGTGGCAACACCCCTTCACTTGAGTCATCGCTGGACCGACGGGTTCCGGCAAAACACACTTCGTCCAGAAACTCATCCACTACGCCCACAACATGATCTCACCACCCATTGCCCGGGTCCTGTGGTGTTACGGAGAATAGCAGGCGGCGTATGCAGCAATTTTCAACATCACGTTCGTGGAAGGGCTACCCAATCTGATCGATTTGGAACCGGACACCTTGGTGGTTCTGGGTGATCTCATGGCGGAGACGAATGCGTGGGTCACCCAACTCTTCACCAAAGGCAGCCATCATCGCCGGCTCAGCATCATCTACATTGTGCAGAATCTGTTCAGTAAAATCAAAGAACATCGGAACATCAGTTTAAATATCCACTACCTGTTGGTCTTCAAAAACACGAGAGATACCACTCAACTGCTGCACCTGACGAGACAGATGTACCCCGGCCGCACGCGGTTTGCATTGGAAGCCTTATAAAGATGCGACAACTCCTCGACCTGAAGCAAACCACCCCTGACCACCTTCGACTACGGACCGGTATCTTTCCCGGAAATACCCACCACGTGTACATGCAAAAATAATGTAAACACACCCACAGTGGCTCCCCTGGCTTGGATGTGTGTTTGATGCTGGAGATAATAAAATATATAGAACACACCCTCCTTGTTCATGTTGTCTTTGTAGACCCGTAATAAAAAGGGTAGGATTGACGGGTCCGGTATTAGTTGCACATGATGTCTGCACGAGTACGGAAGCACGCCCCGACGCTCCGTGTATTGAAGACGGCCCCACCCGTGTTGGTCCGAACAATTGTACGCGGCGCGGACCCTGATCTTGTACCCTGTTTGTGCGATATCGGGTATAACCTGTTAAAAGGCAACGTACCACTGACTCCAGCACAGAAGACCAAGTTGGTCAAGCGTAAGACAGGTCTCCGAACCCTAGTGAGAAAAAAGTCCGTCAGGCTAAGAAGGAAAAGGTTTTACAGAAAGGCGGCTTTCTCGGGGCGATCTTAGCACCGTTGGTCACTTCCGTGTTGGGTCCGATATTGGGCGGGCTGTTAGGCCGACAATGAACCACACGAAAAAATGGTCCTCATCGAACCACGGCTCCTTCAAAGCCTCCCCTTACCCTCTACCGTCAGTACGCTGAACACACTCGATGATGAGATGCGTCAGATCTTACAAAGACCGGGGTTAACCGACAGTGAAAAAGTACAACGATACAATGAGACGCTTCAGCGATACATGATGTTCATGGACCAATACAAACCCCTCTCTGCCCCAGCACCACCACCACCACGCGACACACCGCCGACATCAGCAAAGCTCCAACAGCCACCACTACCAGTTGTACCACCCACAGCCCACAGTGGGTCAAAGACGAAGTCTTAAAGAGTTTACCTGCATCGTTCAAGAAACAAGCTGACCTGGTATTACAACGGGTGAAAGACAATCCTAACATGACTCGGAATGATAAAGGTGAACTACTGGTACAGAACCAGATGGTTCCCGGTACCGACATGACGGATTTAGTGAATGACTTAATGCGTCAACGCAGGTCACACACGGATCCTCAAGGGTGGGAGGTCTTTGCTCAAGGCTTGAAAGACATGCATGTACCACAGGAATTGGTGGGAAACCTCCAGCGCTGGGCCTGGATGCAGCGGCTCCAGCAATCGCCGGAGCACGCAACTCGCAAGTCATAACGACATACGCGACCCCCTCGGACTTGGGAAGCCGAGTGGGAACCGGAGACACCACCCAAAACACCACAACGGCGGGCACCTTCTTTTCACCCCTTTAAAAAACACCCCTGATCAAGACACCCCACATTTCCAAAGCCGTGACACGTAGCAAGTCACCGCGACGGTGACGACGCCGCGCGCAAGCGCCCAAGGCCTGGGACAACTATTAATACCGGGAGCGGTGGCAGGAAAGCTCAATCGCCATGTTTTACCTCACCCTACCCAGTAACAGCTCGTCAGAGGAGTTCCCGAGCAATACGTTAACTCACTACGAAACACAGTCACCCCAACCCTTGCACCTGCCTGGTCATTGGGAATGTGATCTGGTAGATATCCAGTACACGTATACGTGAAAGATGACACGGTGTGGTGTGTGATCACGCACAACAGCAGGAAGTTTCTCTTTGTACTGCCTCAATGCCAGTACCACACCCCCAAAGAGTTCATCAAGGCGTTGTGTGATCTCATAGAGGATGAGATCGGTCGCCGGGTGGGTAACAAGACAGAAACCCTCCCATTCAAAGATTCCGTTTTCCTGTCGTTTAACGAATACAATCAGAAGTGCCAGTTGAGACTGACTGCCAACGTGGGTATGGAATTCAGCAAAGGCCTAAATCAACTGTTGAGACTGCGTGATAATCTGTATCCGGGTCCAACCGAAGTAGCCTTTACCGCCGAATCCAGCTACAGTACAACGAACATGCGTGGTGGTTTGTATGGTCTGTACATCTACTCAGACGTAGTCGATGCACACACTGTCGGTGACAGCAACGTACCTCTACTACGCGTCTGCTCGGTGAAACGCAAGTACGGTGATCAAGTTACCCACAGTTTCAAGCACATCGTTTATCTACCGGTCGGACCGATATTAGCTCCATCATCATCGATATAAGAGACCATACCGGTCAAACGATTGCAATCGCGCGTGAGAAAGTGGTGCTGATACTTCATTTCCGTCAAGTCCGAGCGGTTCACTTCGCATAATGAACGTGCCTTATCAATGCAATACATCCAGTGACGTCGATCATTACACCAAACAAGCCGGGGGTAGTCTACCCGTGTTTAGCGGAGCACGTATTCAGCGCAGGCAGCATCGGCAAAACTTTTCTTCCGATGGTGACCCGTGGCGTCAAAGCAGTCGACAAACAAACGGTACCAGGCGGTCTACAAATCCTGGGGGATGCGTTCAGTGGTGTACCGGTTCGACAGGCTGTCAAACGCAGTGCTAAAGAATCCAGAACAGTCTTCTTCCCACTTCCCTTATATGTGTTGTAATTGTTCGCCAAAGCCCAACGTGTCATGCTCTCAAAGCATAAAAGACATGTGATCTCGGGACAGCACACCAGTCGACGGCCGAACAAGGGACGACGCACATCGAAGACCCGAGACATCTTTGCGTAAAACATTGGCTTCGTCCACGCCGAGTCGTGTCCTTTCGTTTAACCTAGGTCATTTTAGACGGGTTTGTATAGCAAAATTAACTTTTGAGTCAGGCATAGGTGGTTGATTATGTGTTTACAGTGCCACTGGGGTACGAAGTAATCCATTACCAGGGTGGCGCGGCGTTTCAGGTATCGTCCACAATGTCCTTAATCAACCAGTTTAAAAAAATCGTTTTACCGAGGTCATTTTTAGACGGGTTTGTATAGTAAAATTACCTTTGAGTCGGTCATAGGTGGTCGATTATTTGTTCACAGTGACATTGCTCTACGAACTAATCCATCACCAGGTTGGCTCAAGCTTTCAGGGTCCGTCCACAATGTCCTTAATTAATAAGCTTTAAAATATTTTGTTTTGCCACTGTAAGTTTAGGACGGCTTTGTATAGTAAAATTAACTTTGAGCCAGGCAAAGGTGGTCGATTATATGTTCATAATAGCACTGCACTTCGAACTAATCCATTCCCAGGGTGGCTCAACGTTTCAGGGGCCGTCCACAATGTCCTTAATTAATAAGCTTTAAAATATTTTGTTTTACCTCAGTCAGTTTTAGACGGATTTTTATAGTAAAATTAACTTTGAGCCAGGCAAAGGTGGTCGTTTATATGTTCACAGTAGCACTGCACTTCGAACTAATCCATCCCCAGGGTGGCTCAACATTTCAGGGGCCGTCCACAATGTCCTTAATTAATAAGCTTAAAAATATTTTGATTTACCTCAGTCATTTCGAGACAGGTTTGTATAGTAAAATTAACTTTGAGCTAGGCAAAGGTGGTCGTTTGTATGTTCACAGTAGCACTGCACTTCGAGCTAATCCATCCCCAGAGTGGCTCAAGCTTTCAGGGTCCGTCCACAATGTCCTTAATTAATAAGCTTTAAAACATTTTGTTTTGCCACTGTCAGCTTTAGACGGCTTGTATAGTAAAACTAACTTTGAGCCATGCAAAGGTGGTCCTTTATATGTTCACAGTAGCACTGCACTTCGAGCTAATCCATCCCCAGGGTGGCTCAACGTTTCAGGGGCCGTCCACAATGTCCTTAATTAATTAGCTTTAAAATATTTTGTTTTACCTGAGTCATTTTTAGACGGGTTTGTACAGTAAAATTAACTTTGAGCCAGGCAAAGGTGGTCGTTTACATGTTCACAGTAGCACTGCACTTCGAACTAATCCATCACCAGGGTGGCTCAATCTTTCAGGGTCCGTCCACAATGTCCTTAATTAATAAGCTTTAAAATATTTTGTTTTGCCACTGTCAGTTCAGGACGGATTTTTATAGTTAAATTAACTTTGAGCCAGGCAAAGGAGGTTGTTTATATGTTCACAGTAGCACTGCACTTCGAACTAATCCATTCCCAGGGTGGCTCAACGTTTCAGGGGCCGTCCACATTGTCCTTAATTAATAAGCTTTAAAATATTTTATTTTACCTCAGTCATTTCGAGACAGGTTTGTATAGTAAAATTAACTTTGAGCTAGGCAAAGGTGGTCGTTTGTATGTTCACAGTAGCACTGCACTTCCAACTAATCCATCCCCAGGGTGGCTCAACGTTTCAGGGACCGTCCAGAATGTCCTTAATTAATAAGCTTTAAAATATTTTGATTTACCTCAGTCATTTCGAGACAGGTTTGTATAGTAAAATTAACTTTGAGCTAGGCAAAGGTGGTCGTTTGTATGTTCACAGTAGCACTGCAATTCGAACTAATCCATCCCCAGGGTGGCTCAAGCTTTCAGGGTCCGTCCACCATGTCCATAATTAATAATCTTTAAAACATTTTGTTTTGCCACTGTCAGCTTTAGACGGCTTGTATAGTAAAACTAACTTTGAGCCAGGCAAAGGTGGTCGTTTATATTTTCACAGTGGCACTGCACTTCGAACTAATCCATCCCCAGGGTGGCTCAACGTTTCAGGGGCCGTCCACAATGTCCTTAATTAATAAGCTTTAAAATATTTTGATTTACCTCAGTCATTTCGAGTCAGGTTTGTATAGTAAAATTAACTTTGAGCTAGGCAAAGGTGGTCGTTTGTATGTTCACAGTAGCACTGCACTTCGAACTAATCCATCCCCAGGGTGGCTCAAGCTTTCAGGGTCCGTCCACAATGTCCTTACTTAATAAGCTTTAACACATTTTGTTTTGCCACTGTCAGCTTTAGACGGCTTGTATAGTAAAACTAACTTTGAGCCATGCAAAGGTGGTCGATTATATGTTCACAGTAGCACTGCACTTCGAACTAATCCATTCGCAGGGTGGCTCAACGTTTCAGAGGCCGTCCACAATGTCCTTAATTAATTAGCTTTAAAATATTTTGTTTTACCTCAGTCATTTTTAGACGGGTTTGTACAGTAAAATTAACTTTGAACCGGACAAAGGTGGTCGTTTACATGTTCACAGTAGCACTGCACTTCGAACAAATCCATCACCAGGGTGACTCAAGCTTTCAGGGTCCGTCCACAATGTCTTTAATTAATAAGCTTTAAAATATTTTGTTTTGCCACTCTCAGTTTAGGACGGGTTTTTATAGTAAAATTAACTTTGAGCCAGGGAAAGGTGGTTGTTTATATGTTCACAGTGGCACTGCACTTCGAACCAATCCATTCCCAGGGTGGCTCAACGTTTCAGGGGACGTCCACATTGTCCTTAATTAATAAGCTTTAAAATATTTTATTTTACCTCAGTCATTTCGAGTCAGGTTTGTATAGTAAAATTAACTTTGAGCTAGGCAAAGGTGGTCGTTTGTATGTTCACAGTAGCACTGCACTTCGAACTAATCCATCCCCAGGGTGGCTCAAGCTTTCAGGGTCCGTCCACAATGTCCTTAATTAATAAGCTTTAAAACATTTTGTTTTGCCACTGTCAGCTTTAGACGGCTTGTATAGTAAAACTAACTTTGAGCCATGCAAAGGTGGTCGATTATATGTTCACAGTAGCACGGCACTTCGACCTAATCCATTCCCAGGGTGGCTCAACGTTTCAGTGGCCGTCCACAATGTCCTTAATTAATTAGCTTTAAAATATTTTGTTTTACCTCAGTCATTTTTAGACGGGTTTGTACAGTAAAATTAACTTTGAACCGGACAAAGGTGGTCGTTTACATGTTCACAGTAGCACTGCACTTCGAACAAATCCATCACCAGGGTGACTCAAGCTTTCAGGGTCCGTCCACAATGTCTTTAATTAATAAGCTTTAAAATATTTTGTTTTGCCACTCTCAGTTTAGGACGGGTTTTTATAGTAAAATTAACTTTGAGCCAGGGAAAGGTGGTTGTTTATATGTTCACAGTGGCACTGCACTTCGAACCAATCCATTCCCAGGGTGGCTCAACGTTTCAGGGGACGTCCACATTGTCCTTAATTAATAAGCTTTAAAATATTTTATTTTACCTCAGTCAGTTTTAGACGGATTTTTATAGTAAAATTAACTTTGAACCAGGCAAAGGTGGTCGTTTATAGTTTCACATTGGCACTGCACTTCGAACTAATCCACGCCCAGGATGGCTCAACGGTTCAGGGACCGTCCACAATGTCCTTAATTAATAAGCTTTAAACTATTTTGTTTTACCTTAGTCATTTTTAGACGGGTTTGTATAGAAAAATTAACTTTGAGCCAGGCAAAGGTGGTCCTTTGTATGTTCACAGTAGCACTGCACTTCGAACTAAACCTTTCCCAGGATGGCTTAACCTTCCAGGGGCCGTCCACAATGTCCTTCATTAATAAGTTTTAAAGTATTTTGTTTTAACTCAGTCAATTTTAGACGGGTTTGTATAGCAAAATTAACTTTGAGTCAGGCAAAAGTGGTCGTTTATATGTTCACAGTAGCACTGCACTTCGAACTAATCCACCCCAGGGCGGCTCAACGTTTCAGGGACCGTCCACATTGTCCTTAATTAATAAGCTTTAAAGTATTTTGTTTTACCTTAGTCATTTTTAGACGGGTTTGTATAGAAAAATTAAATTTGAGCCAGGCAAAGGTGGTCCTTTGTATGTTCACAGTAGCACTGCACTTCGAACTAAACCTTTCCCAGGATGGCTCAACCTTCCAGAGGCCGTCCACAATGTCCTTAATTAATAAGTTTTAAAGTATTTTGTTTTAACTCAGTCAATTTTAGACGGGTTTGTATAGCAAAATTAACTTTGAGTCAGCCAAAAGTGGTCGTTTATATGTTCACAGTAGCACTGCACTTCGAACTAATCCATCCCCAGGGCGGCTCAACGTTTCAGGGACCGTCCACATTGTCCTTAATTAATAAGCTTTAAAGTATTTTGTTTTACCTCAGTCATTTTTAGACGGGGTTGTATAGTAAAATTAACTTTGAGCCAGGCAAAGGTGGTCGGTTATATGTTCACAGTAGCAATGCACTTCGAACTAATCCATCCCCAGGGTGGCTCAACGTTTCAGGGGCCGTCCACAATGTCCTTAATTAATAAGCTTTAAAATATTTTGTTTCATCTCAGTTATTTATGGACGGGTTTGTACAGTAAAATTAACTTTAAGCCAGGCAAAGGTGGTCGTTTATATGTTCACAGAAGCACTGCACTTCAAACTAATCCATCCCCAGGGTAGCTCAACGTTCCAGGGGCCGTCCACAATTTCCTTAATTAATAAGCTTTAAAACATTTCGTTTTATCTCCATAATTTTTAGACTGGTTTGTATAGAAAAATTAACTTTGAGCCAGGCAAAGGTGGTCCTTTGTATGTTCACAGTAGCACTGCACTTCGAACTAAACCATTCCCAGCGTGGCTCAACCTTCCAGGGGCCGTCCACAATGTGCTTCATTAATAAGCTTTAAACTATTTTGTTTTACCTCAGGCATTTTTAGCCGGGGTTGTATAGTAAAATTAACTTTGAGCCAGGCAAAGGTGGTCGGTTATATGTTCACAGTAGCAATTCACTTCGAATTAATCCATCCCCAGGGTGGCTGAACGTTTCAGGGGCCGTCCACAATGTCCTTAATTAATAAGCTTTAAAATATTTTGTTTTACCTCAGTCATTTTTAGACGGGTTGTACAGTAAAATTAACTTTGAGCCAGGCAAAGGTGGTCGTTTATATGTTCACAGTAGCAATGCACTTCGAACTAATCCATCCCCAGTGTGGCTCAACGTTTGAGGGGCCGTCCACAATGTCCTTTATTAATCAGCTTTAAAATATCTTGTTTTACCACAGTCATTTTTAGACGGGTTTGTACAGTAAAATTAACTTTGATCCAGGCAAAGGTGGTCGTTTATACGTTCACAGTAGCACTGCACTTCAAACTAATCCATTCCCAGGGTGGCTCAAGCTTTCAGGGTCCGTCCACAATGTCCTTAATTAATAAGCTTTAAAACATTTTGTTTTGCCACTGTCAACTTTAGACGGGTTTGTATAGTAAAATTAACTTTGAGCCATGCAAAGGTGGTTGTTTATATGTTCACGTAGCACTGCACTTCGAACTAATCCATTCCCAGGCTGGCTCAACGCTTCAGGGGCCGTCCACAATGTCCTTAATTAATAAGCTTTAAAATATTTTGTTTTACCTCAGTCATTTTTAGACGGGTTTGTACAGTAAAATTAACTTTAAAACAGGCAAAGGTGGTCGTTTACATGTTCACAGTAGCACTGCACTTCGAACTAATCCATCACCAGGGTGGCTCAAGGCTTCAGGGTCCGTCCACAATGTCCTTCATTAATAAGCTTTAAAGTATTTTGTTTTACCTCAGTCATTTTTAGACGGGGTTGTATAGTAAAATTAACTTTGAGCCAGGCAAAGGTGTTCGGTTATATGTTCACAGTAGCAATTCACTTCGAATTAATCCATCCCCAGGGTGGCTGAACGTTTCAGGGGCCGTCCACAATGTCCTTAATTAATAAGCTTTAAAATATTTTGTTTTACCTCAGTCATTTTTAGACGGGTTATACAGTAAAATTAACTTTGAGCCAGGCAAAGGTGGTCGTTTATATGTTCACAGTAGCAATGCACTTCGAACTAATCCATCCCCAGTGTGGCTCAACGTTTGAGGGGCCGTCCTCAATGTCCTTTATTAACAAGCTTTAAAATATCTTGTTTTACCACAGTCATTTTTAGACGGGTTTGTACAGTAAAATTAACTTTGATCCAGGCAAAGGTGGTCGTTTATATGTTCACAGTAGCACTGCACTTCAAACTAATCCATCCCCAGGGTGGCTCAAGCTTTCAGGGTCCGTCCACAATGTCCTTAATTAATAAGCTTTAAAACATTTTGTTTTGCCACTGTCAACTTTAGACGGGTTTGTATAGTAAAATTAACTTTGAGCCAGGCAAAGGTGGTCGGTTATATGTTCACATTGGCAATTCACTTCGAATTAATCCATCCCCAGGGTGGCTCAACGTTTCAGGGGCCGTCCACAATGTCCTTAATTAATAAGCTTTAAAATATTTTGATTTACCTCAGTCATTTCGAGACAGGTTTGTATAGTAAAATTAACTTTGAGCTAGGCAAAGGTGGTCGTTTGTATGTTCACAGTAGCACTGCACTTCGAACTAATCCATCCCCAGGGTGGCTCAAGCTTTCAGGGTCCGTCCACAATGTCCTTAATTAATAAGCTTTAAAACATTTTGTTTTGCCACTGTCAGCTTTAGACGGCTTGTATAGTTAAACTAACTTTGAGCCAGGCAAAGGTGGTCGTTTATATTTTCACAGTAGCACTGCACTTCGAACTAATCCATCCCCAGGGTGGCTCAACGTTTCAGCGGCCGTCCACAATGTCCTTAATTAATAAGCTTTAAAATATTTTGATTTACCTCGGTCATTTCGAGACAGGTTTATATAGTAAAATTAACTTTGAGCAAGGCAAAGGTGGTCGTTTGTATGTTCACAGTAGCACTGCACTTCGAACTAATCCATCCCCAGGGTGGCTCAAGCTTTCAGGGTCCGTCCACAATGTCCTTAATTAATAAGCTTTAAAACATTTTGTTTTGCCACTGTCAGCTTTAGACGGCTTGTATAGTAAAACTAACTTTGAGCCATGCAAAGGTGGTCGATTATATGTTCACAGTAGCACGGCACTTCGACCTAATCCATTCCCAGGGTGGCTCAACGTTTCAGTGGCCGTCCACAATGTCCTTAATTAATTAGCTTTAAAATATTTTGTTTTACCTCAGTCATTTTTAGACGGGTTTGTACAGTAAAATTAACTTTGAACCGGGCAAAGGTGGTCGTTTACATGTTCACAGTAGCACTGCACTTCGAACAAATCCATCACCAGGGTGGTTCAAGCTTTCAGGGTCCGTCCACAATGTCTTTAATTAATAAGCTTTAAAATATTTTGTTTTGCCACTGTCAGATTAGGACGGGTTTTTATAGTAAAATTAACTTTGAGCCAGGGAAAGGTGGTTGTTTATATGTTCACAGTAGCACTGCACTTCGAACCAATCCATTCCCAGGGTGGCTCAACGTTTCAGGGGACGTCCACATTGTCCTTAATTAATAAGCTTTAAAATATTTTATTTTACCTCAGTCAGTTTTAGACGGATTTTTATAGTAAAATTAACTTTGAACCAGGCAAAGGTGGTCGTTTATAGTTTCACATTAGCACTGCACTTCGAACTAATCCATGCCCAGGGTGGCTCAACGGTTCAGGGACCGTCCACAATGTCCTTAATTAATAAGCTTTAAACTATTTTGTTTTACCTTAGTCATTTTTAGACGGGTTTGTATAGAAAAATTAACTTTGAGCCAGGCAAAGGTGGTCCTTTGTATGTTCACAGTAGCACTGCACTTCGAACTAAACCTTTCCCAGGATGGCTCAACCTTCCAGGGGCCGTCCACAATGTCCTTCATTAATAAGTTTTAAAGTATTTTGTTTTAACTCAGTCAATTTTAGACGGGTTTGTATAGCAAAATTCACTTTGAGCCAGGCAAAGGTGGTCCTTTGTATGTTCACAGTAGCACTGCACTTCGAACTAAACCTTTCCCAGGATGGCTCAACCTTCCAGGGACCGTCCACATTGTCCTTAATTAATAAGCTTTAAAGTCTTTTGTTTTACCTCAGTCATTTTTAGACGGGGTTGTATAGTAAAATTAACTTTGAGCCAGGCAAAGGTGGTCGATTATATGTTCACAGTAGCAATTCACTTCGAACTAATCCATCCCCATGGTGGCTCAACGTTTCAGCGGCCGTCCACAATGTCCTTAATTAATAAGCTTTAAAATATTTTGTTTCATCTCAGTTATTTTTGGACGGGTTTGTACAGTAAAATTAACTTTAAGCCAGGCAAAGGTGGTCGTTTATATGTTCACAGAAGCACTGCACTTCAAACTAATCCATCCCCAGGGTAGCTCAACGTTCCAGGGGCCGTCCACAATGTCCTTAATTAATAAGCTTTAAAACATTTTGTTTTGCCACGGTCAACTTTAGACGGGTTTGTATAGTAAAATTAACTTTGAGCCATGCAAAGGTGGTCGTTTATATGTTCACGTAGCACTGCACTTCGAACTAATCCATTCCCAGGCTGGCTCAACGCTTCAGGGGCCGTCCACAATGTCCTTAATTAATAAGCTTTAAAATATTTTGTTTTACCTCAGTCATTTTTAGACGGGTTTGTACAGTAAAATTAACTTTAAACCAGGCAAAGGTGGTCGTTTACATGTTCACAGTAGCACTGCACTTCGAACTAATCCATCACCAGGGTGGCTCAAGGCTTCAGGGTCCGTCCACAATGTCCTTCATTAATAAGCTTTAAAGTATTTTGTTTTACCTCAGTCATTTTTAGACGGGGTTGTATAGTAAAATTAACTTTGAGCCAGGCAAAGGTGGTCGGTTATATGTTCACAGTAGCAATTCACTTCGAATTAATCCATCCCCAGGGTGGCTGAACGTTTCAGGGGCCGTCCACAATGTCCTTAATTAATAAGCTTTAACATATTTTGTTTTACCTCAGTCATTTTTAGACGGGTTGTACAGTAAAATTAACTTTGAGCCAGGCAAAGGTGGTCGTTTATATGTTCACAGTAGCAATGCACTTCGAACTAATCCATCCCCAGTGTGGCTCAACGTTTGAGGGGCCGTCCTCAATGTCCTTTATTAACAAGCTTTAAAATATCTTGTTTTACCACAGTCATTTTTAGACGGGTTTGTACAGTAAAATTAACTTTGATCCAGGCAAAGGTGGTCGTTTATATGTTCACAGTAGCACTGCACTTCAAACTAATCCATCCCCAGGGTGGCTCAAGCTTTCAGGGTCCGTCCACAATGTCCTTAATTAATAAGCTTTAAAACATTTTGTTTTGCCACTGTCAACTTTAGACGGGTTTGTATAGTAAAATTAACTTTGAGCCAGGCAAAGGTGGTCGGTTATATGTTCACATTGGCAATTCACTTCGAATTAATCCATCCCCAGGGTGGCTCAACGTTTCAGGGGCCGTCCACAATGTCCTTAATTAATAAGCTTTAAAATATTTTGATTTACCTCAGTCATTTCGAGACAGGTTTGTATAGTAAAATTAACTTTGAGCTAGGCAAAGGTGGTCGTTTGTATGTTCACAGTAGCACTGCACTTCGAACTAATCCATCCCCAGGGTGGCTCAAGCTTTCAGGGTCCGTCCACAATGTCCTTAATTAATAAGCTTTAAAACATTTTGTTTTGCCACTGTCAGCTTTAGACGGCTTGTATAGTTAAACTAACTTTGAGCCAGGCAAAGGTGGTCGTTTATATTTTCACAGTAGCACTGCACTTCGAACTAATCCATCCCCAGGGTGGCTCAACGTTTCAGCGGCCGTCCACAATGTCCTTAATTAATAAGCTTTAAAATATTTTGATTTACCTCGGTCATTTCGAGACAGGTTTATATAGTAAAATTAACTTTGAGCAAGGCAAAGGTGGTCGTTTGTATGTTCACAGTAGCACTGCACTTCGAACTAATCCATCCCCAGGGTGGCTCAAGCTTTCAGGGTCCGTCCACAATGTCCTTAATTAATAAGCTTTAAAACATTTTGTTTTGCCACTGTCAGCTTTAGACGGCTTGTATAGTAAAACTAACTTTGAGCCATGCAAAGGTGGTCGATTATATGTTCACAGTAGCACTGCACTTCGAACTAATCCATCCCAGGGTGGCTCAACGTTTCAGGGGCCGTCCACAATGTCCTTAATTAATAAGCTTTAAAATATTTTGTTTTACCTCAGTCATTTTTAGACGGGTTTGTACAGTAAAATTAACTTTGAACCAGGCAAAGGTGGTCGTTTACATGTTCACAGTAGCACTGCACTTCGAACAAATCCATCACCAGGGTGGTTCAAGCTTTCAGGGTCCGTCCACAATGTCTTTAATTAATAAGCTTTAAAATATTTTGTTTTGCCACTGTCAGATTAGGACGGGTTTTTATAGTAAAATTAACTTTGAGCCAGGGAAAGGTGGTTGTTTATATGTTCACAGTAGCACTGCACTTCGAACCAATCCATTCCCAGGGTGGCTCAACGTTTCAGGGGACGTCCACATTGTCCTTAATTAATAAGCTTTAAAATATTTTATTTTACCTCAGTCAGTTTTAGACGGATTTTTATAGTAAAATTAACTTTGAACCAGGCAAAGGTGGTCGTTTATAGTTTCACATTAGCACTGCACTTCGAACTAATCCATGCCCAGGGTGGCTCAACGGTTCAGGGACCGTCCACAATGTCCTTAATTAATAAGCTTTAAACTATTTTGTTTTACCTTAGTCATTTTTAGACGGGTTTGTATAGAAAAATTAACTTTGAGCCAGGCAAAGGTGGTCCTTTGTATGTTCACAGTAGCACTGCACTTCGAACTAAACCATTCCCAGGATGGCTCAACCTTCCAGGGGCCGTCCACAATGTCCTTCATTAATAAGTTTTAAAGTATTTTGTTTTAACTCAGTCAATTTTAGACGGGTTTGTATAGCAAAATTCACTTTGAGCCAGGCAAAGGTGGTCCTTTGTATGTTCACAGTAGCACTGCACTTCGAACTAAACCTTTCCCAGGATGGCTCAACCTTCCAGGGACCGTCCACATTGTCCTTAATTAATAAGCTTTAAAGTATTTTGTTTTACCTCAGTCATTTTTAGACGGGGTTGTATAGTAAAATTAACTTTGAGCCAGGCAAAGGTGGTCGGTTATATGTTCACAGTAGCAATTCACTTCGAACTAATCCATCCCCATGGTGGCTCAACGTTTCAGGGGCCGTCCACAATGTCCTTAATTAATAAGCTTTAAAATATTTTGTTTCATCTCAGTTATTTTTGGACGGGTTTGTACAGTAAAATTAACTTTAAGCCAGGCAAAGGTGGTCGTTTATATGTTCACAGAAGCACTGCACTTCAAACTAATCCATCCCCAGGGTAGCTCAACGTTCCAGGGGCCGTCCACAATGTCCTTAATTAATAAGCTTTAAAACATTTTGTTTTGCCACGGTCAACTTTAGACGGGTTTGTATAGTAAAATTAACTTTGAGCCATGCAAAGGTGGTCGTTTATATGTTCACGTAGCACTGCACTTCGAACTAATCCATTCCCAGGCTGGCTCAACGCTTCAGGGGCCGTCCACAATGTCCTTAATTAATAAGCTTTAAAATATTTTGTTTTACCTCAGTCATTTTTAGACGGGTTTGTACAGTAAAATTAACTTTAAACCAGGCAAAGGTGGTCGTTTACATGTTCACAGTAGCACTGCACTTCGAACTAATCCATCACCAGGGTGGCTCAAGGCTTCAGGGTCCGTCCACAATGTCCTTCATTAATAAGCTTTAAAGTATTTTGTTTTACCTCAGTCATTTTTAGACGGGGTTGTATAGTAAAATTAACTTTGAGCCAGGCAAAGGTGGTCGTTTATATGTTCACAGAAGCACTGCACTTCAAACTAATCCATCTCCAGGGTAGCTCAACGTTCCAGGGGCCGTCCACAATTTCCTTAATTAATAAGCTTTAAAACATTTCGTTTTATCTCCATAATTTTTAGACTGGTTTGTATAGAAAAATTAACTTTGAGCCAGGCAAAGGTGGTCCTTTGTATGTTCACAGTAGCACTGCACTTCGAACTAAACCATTCCCAGCGTGGCTCAACCTTCCAGGGGCCGTCGACAATGTGCTTCATTAATAAGCTTTAAAGTATTTTGTTTTACCTCAGTCATTTTTAGACGGGGTTGTATAGTAAAGTTAGCTTTGAGCCAGGCAAAAGTGATCGTTTGTATATTCACAGTAGCACTGCACTTCGAACTAATCCATCACCAGGGTGGCTCAAGGCTTCAGGGTCCGTCCACAATGTCCTTCATTAATAAGCTTTAAAGTATTTTGTTTTACCTCAGTCATTTTTAGACGGGGTTGTATAGTAAAATTAACTTTGAGCCAGGCAAAGGTGGTCGGTTATATGTTCACATTGGCAATTCACTTCGAATTAATCCATCCCCAGGGTGGCTGAACGTTTCAGGGGCCGTCCACAATGTCCTTAATTAATAAGCTTTAAAATATTTTTGTTTTACATCAGTCATTTTTAGACGGATTTGTACAGTAAAATTAACTTTGAGCCAGGCAAAGGTGGTCGTTTATATGTTCATAGTAGCACTGCACTTCGAACTAATTCATCCCCAGGGTGGCTCAACGTTTCAGGGGCCGTCCACAATCTCCTTAATTAATAAGCTTTAAAACATTTCGTTTTATCTCCATAATTTTTAGACTGGTTTGTATAGAAAAGTTAACTTTGAGCCAGGCAAAGGTGGTCCTTTGTATGTTCACAGTAGCACTGCACTTCGAGCTAAACCATTCCCAGCGTGGCTCAACCTTCCAGGGGCCGTCAACAATGTGCTTCATTAATAAGCTTTAAACTATTTTGTTTTACCTCAGTCATTTTTAGACGGGGTTGTATAGTAAAATTAACTTTGAGCCAGGCAAAGGTGGTCGGTTATATGTTCACAGTAGCAATTCACTTCGAATTAATCCATCCCCAGGGTGGCTGAACGTTTCAAGGGCCGTCCACAATGTCCTTAATTAATAAGCTTTAAAATATTTTGTTTTACCTCAGTCATTTTTAGACGGGTTTGTACAGTAAAATTAACTTTGAGCCAGGCAAACGTGGTCGTTTATATGTTCACAGTAGCAATGCACTTCGAACTAATCCATCCCCAGTGTGGCTCAACGTTTGAGGGGCCGTCCACAATGTCCTTTATTAATCAGCTTTAAAATATCTTGTTTTACCACAGTCATTTTTAGACGGGTTTGTACAGTAAAATTAACTTTGATCCAGGCAAAGGTGGTCGTTTATATGTTCACAGTAGCACTGTACTTCAAACTAATCCATCCTCAGGGTGGCTCAAGCTTTCAGGGTCCGTCCACAATGTCCTTAATTAATAAGCTTTAAAACATTTTGTTTTGCCACTGTCAACTTTAGACGGGTTTGTATAGTAAAATTAACTTTGAGCCATGCAAAGGTGGTCGTTTATATGTTCACGTAGCACTGCACTTCGAACTAATCCATTCCCAGGCTGGCTCAACGCTTCAGGGGCCGTCCACAATGCCCTTAATTAATAAGCTTTAAAATATTTTGTTTTACCTCAGTCATTTTTAGATGGGTTTGTACAGTAAAATTAACTTTAAACCAGGCAAAGGTGGTCGTTTACATGTTCACAGTAGCACTGCACTTCGAACTAATCCATCACCAGGGTGGCTCAAGGCTTCAGGGTCCGTCCACAATGTCCTTCATTAATAAGCTTTAAAGTATTTTGTTTTACCTCAGTCATTTTTAGACGGGGTTGTATAGTAAAATTAACTTTGAGCCAGGCAAAGGTGGTCGGTTATATGTTCACATTGGCAATTCACTTCGAATTAATCCATCCCCAGGGTGGCTGAACGTTTCAGGGGCCGTCCACAATGTCCTTAATTAATAAGCTTTAAAATATTTTTGTTTTACATCAGTCATTTTTAGACGGATTTGTACAGTAAAATTAACTTTGAGCCAGGCAAAGGTGGTCGTTTATATATTCATAGTAGCACTGCACTTCGAACTAATCCATCCCCAGGGTGGCTCAACGTTTCAGGGGCCGTCCACAATCTCCTTAATTAATAAGCTTTAAAACATTTGGTTTTATCGCCATCATTTTAAGACGGGTTTGTATAGTAAAATTAACTTTGAGCCAGGCAAAGGTGGTCGTTTATATGTTCACAGTAGCACTGCACTTCGAACTAATCCATCTCCAGGGTGGCTCAAGCTTTCAGGGTCCGTCCACAATGTCCTTAATTAATAAGCTTTAAAATATTTTGTTTTGCCACTGTCAGTTTAGGACGGGTTTGTATAGTAAAATTAACTTTGAGCCAGGCAAAGGTGGTCGTTTATATGTTCACAGTAGCACTGCACTTCGAACTAATCCATCTCCAGGGTGGCTAAATGTTTCAGGGGCCGTCCACAATGTCCTTAATTAATAAGCTTTAAAACATTTGGTTTTATCTCCATCATTTTTAGACGGGTTTGTATAGTAAAATTAACTTTGAGCCAGGCAAAGGTGGTCGTTTATATGTTCACAGTAGCATTGCACTTCGAACTAATCCATCTCCAGGGTGGCTCAACGTTTCAGGGGCCGTCCATGATGTCCTTAATTAATAAGCTTTAAAATATTTTGTTTTACCGCAATCATTTTTAGACGGGGTTGTATTGTAGAATTAACTTTGAGCCAAGTAAAGGTGGTCGTTTTTATGTTCACAGTAGCAATGGACTTCGAACTAATCCATCCCCAGTGTGGCTCAACGTTTGAGGGGCCGTCCCCAATGTCCTTAATTAATAAGCTTTAAAATATCTTGTTTTACTTCAGTCATTTTTAGACGGGTTTGTACAGCAAAATTAACTTTGAGCCAGGCAAAGGTGGTCGTTTATATGTTCACAGTAGCACTGCACTTCAAACTAATCCATCCCCAGGGTGGCTCAAGCTTTCAGGGTCCGTCCACAATGTCCTTAATTAATAAGCTTTAAAGCATTTTGTTTTGCCACTGTCAACTTTAGACGGGTTTGTATAGTAAAACTAATTTTGAGCCATGCAAAGGTGGTCGTTTTTATGTTCACAGTAGCACTGCACTTCGAACTAATCCATTCCCAGGGTGGCTCAACGTTTTAGGGGTCGTCCACAATGTCCTTAATTAATAAGCTTTAAAATATTTTGTTTTACCTCAGTCATTTTTAGACTTGTTTGTACAGTAAAATTAACTTTAAACCAGGCAAAGGTGGTCGTTTACATGTTCACAGTAGCACTGCACTTCGAACTAATCCATCACCAGGGTGGCTCAAGCTTTCAGGGTCCGTCCACAATGTCCTTAATTAATAAGCTTTAAAATATTTTTGTTTTGCCACTATCAGTTTAGGACGGGTTTCTATAGTAAAATTAACTTTGAGCCAGGCAAAGGTGGTCGTTTATATGTTCACAGTAGCACTGCACTTCGAACTTATCCATTCCCAGGATGACTCAACGTTTTAGGCGCCGTCCACAATGTCCTTAATTAATAAGCTTTAAAATATTTTGTTTTACCTTAGTCATTTTTAGACGGGTTTGTATAGAAAAATTAACTTTGAGCCAGGCAAAGGTGGTCCTTTGTATGTTCACAGTAGCACTGCACTTCGAACTAAACCATTCCCAGGACTGCTCAACCTTCCAGGGGCCGTCCACAATGTCCTTCATTAATAAGCTTTAAAGTATTTTGTTTTACCTCAGCCATTTTTAGACGGGGTTGTATAGTAAAATTAACTTTGAGCCAGACAAAGGTGGTCGGTTATATGTTCACACTAGCATTGCACTTAGAACTAATCCATCCCCATGGTGGCTCAACGTTTCAGGGGCCGTCCACAATATCCTTAATTAATAAGCTTTTAAATATTTTGTTTTATCACCATCATTTTCAGACGGATTTTTATAGAAAAATTAACTTTTAGCCAGGCAAAGGTGGTCGTTTATCTGATCACTTTAGCACTGCACTTCCAACTTATGCATACCCAGGGTGGCTCAACGTTTCAGGATCCGTCCACAATGTCCTTAGTTAATAACCTTTAAAATATTTTGTTTTATCTATCATTTTTAGACGGGTTTGTATAGTAAAATTAACTCTGAACCAGGCAAAGGTGGTCCTTTGTATGTTCACAGTAGCACTGTACTTCGAACTAAACCATTCCCAGGGTGGCTCAACCTTTCAGGGGCCGTCCACAATATCCTTCATTAATAAGCTTTAAAGTGTTTTGTTTTACCTCAGTCATTTTTAGACAGGTTTGTACAGCAAAATTAACTTTGAGCCAGGCAAAGGTGGTCGTTTATATGTTCACCGTAGCAATGCACTTCGAACTAATCCATCCCCAGTGTGGCTCAACGTTTCAGGGGCCGTCCTCAATGTCCTTAATTAATAAGCTTTAAAATATTTTGTTTTACCTCAGTCATTTTTAGACGGGTTTGTACAGTGAAATTAGCTTTGAGCCAGGCAAAGGTGGTCGTTTATATATTCACAGTAGCACTGCACTTCGAACTAATCCGTCCCCAGGGTGGCTCAACGTTTCAGGGGCCGTCCACAATGTCCTTAATTAATAAGCTTTAAAACATTTGGTTTTATCTCCATAATGTTTAGACGGGTTTGTATAGTAAAATTAACTTTGAGCCAGGCAAAGGTGGTCGTTTGTATGATCACATATGCACTGCACTTCCAACTTATGCATATCCAGGGTAGCTCATCGTTTCAGGGGCCGTCCACAATGTTCTTAATTAATAAGGTCTAAAATATTTTGTTTTGCCTCAGTCATTTTTAGACGGATTTGTACAGTAAAATTAACTTTGAGCCAGGCAAAGGTGGTCGTTTATATGTTCACAGTAGCATTGCACTTGGAACTAATCCATCCCCAGGGTGGCTCAACGTTTTAAGGGTCGTCCACCATATCCTTAATTAATAAGCTTTAAAATATTTTGTTTTATCTCCATCATTTTTAGACAGGTTTGTATAGTAAAATTAACTTTGTGCCAGGCAAAGGTGGTTGTTGATATGTTCACAGTAGCACTGCACTTCGAACTTATCCATCCCCAAGGTGCCTCAACGTTTCAGGGGCCGTCCATAATGTCCTTAATTAATAAACTTTAAAATATTTTGTTTTACCTCAATCATTTTTAGACGGGTTTGTATTGTAAAATTTACTTTGAGCCAAGCAAAGGTGGTCGTTTTTATGTTCACAGTAACAATGCACTTCGAAGTAATCCATCCCCAGGGTGGCTCAACGTTTGAGGGGTCGTTCACAATGTCCTTAATTAATAAGCTTTAACACATTTGGTTTTATCTCCATCATTTTTAGACGGGTTTGTATAGTAAAATTAACTTTGAGCTAGGCAAAGGTGGTCGTTTATATGTCCACAGTGGCACTGCACTTCAAACTAATCCATCCTCAGGGTTGCTCAACCTTTCAGGGGCCATCCATAATGTCCCTAATTAATAAACTTTAAAATATTTTGTTTTACCTCAGTCAATTTTAGACGTGTTTTTACAGTAAAATTAGCTTTGAGCCAAGCAAAGGTGGTCGTTTTTATGTTCACAGTAGCAATGCACTTCGAACTAATCCATCCCCAGTGTGGCTCAACGTTTCAGGGGCCGTCCACAATGTCCTTAATTAATAAGCTTTAAAATATTTTGTTTTACCTCAGTCAATTTTAGACGTGTTTGTACAGTAAAATTAGCTTTGAGCCAGGCAAAGGTGGTCGTTTATATATTCACAGTAGCACTGTACTTCGAACTAATCCATCCCCAGGGTGGCTCAACGTTTCAGGGGCCGTCCACAATGTCCTTAACCCTATCTGGTCTGGGCTTTTTGGGACCTCTCCAGGCCTGGGGGGGGGCGGCCGAAATGGCCCCCTCCTAATTATTTTTCTTACTCCTTGAGCTAGGGAGCTGAAACTTATTACACTATACCCTTGGGTCAAGCTCTACCAGAAAATGTAAACAAAATCCAAGATGGTCGTTTTGATGACGTCACAGTGACGTCATTTTCAAAAACGTCATTTTCTGGTCGATTTTTCGGTCAGATTTTCCGAATTTTTTATTTTTGCAATTTCTCCACAAAACCTGCATGAAAAATTAGCAAATATTAATGTGATATGAAATAAAATAGTTTTTGCCCACTTTTCATTGTGGTAAAGCAAAAATTTTGAAGAAATATGACAAAAACATCACTTTTCTGGTACCCCATGTAGCCGCCATCTTGAATTTCCCCATGATCCTCTGCCCGGGGAGTTATGGAAATAGGCTCACAATGACCCCTATAAGATAAACTATAACGTCACGGAGTTTCACCTCTTTATTTTTTGCCGTTCCGGAGATAGTGCAGAAAGATTGGTAGGGGGCATTAATGACCCCCCCAGGCCAGTTAGGGTTAATTAATGAGCTTTAAAACATTTCGTTTTATCTTCATAATTTTTATACGGGTTTGTATAGCAAAATTAACTTTGAGCCAGGCAAAGGTGGTCGTTTGTATGTTCACATTAGCACTGCACTTCGAACTAATCCATCCCCAGGGTGGCTCAACGTTTCAGGGACCGTCCACAATGTCCTTAATTAAGAAGCTTTAAAATATTTTGTTTTACTTTAGTCATTTTTAGACGGGTTTGTATAGAAAAATTAACTTTGAGCCAGGCAAAGGTGGTCCTTTGTATGTTCAAAGTAGCACTGTACTTCGAACTAAATCATTCCCAGGGTGGATCAACCTTTCAGGGGTCGTCCACAATGGCCTTTATTAATAAGCTTTAAAGTATTTTGTTTTACCTCAGTCATTTTTAGACGGGGTTGTATAGTAAAATTAACTTGGAGCCAGGCAAAGTTGGTCGGTTATATGTAAACAGTAGCAATGCACTTCGAACTAATCCATCCCCATGGTGGCTGAACGTTTCAGGGGCCGTCCACAATGTCCTTAATTAATAAGCTTTAAAACATTTGGTTTTATCTCCATCATTTTTAGACGGGTTTTTATAGTCAATTAACTTTGAGCCAGGCAAAGGTGGTCGGTTATATGTAAACAGTAGCAATGCACTTCGAACTAATCCATCCCCATGGTGGCTGAACGTTTCAGGGGCCGTCCACAACGTCCTTAATTAATAAGCTTTAAAATATTTTGTTTTACCTCAGTCATTTTTGTACGGGTTTGTACGGTAAAATTGACTTTGAGCCAGGCAAAGGTGGTCGTTTATATGTTCACAGTAGCACTGCACTTCGACCTAATCCATCCCCAGGGTGGCTCAACGTTTCAGGGGCCGTCCATAATGTCCTTAATTAATAAGCTTTAAAATATTTTGTTTTACCTCAGTCATTTTTAGACGGGTTTGTATTGTAAAATTTACTTTGAGCCAAGCAAAGGTGGTCGTTTTTATGTTCACAGTAACAATGCACTTCGAAGTAATCCATCCCCAGGGTGGCTCAACGTTTGAGGGGCCGTTCACAATGTCCTTAATTAATAAGCTTTAACACATTTGGTTTTATCTCCATCATTTTTAGACGGGTTTGTATAGTAAAATTAACTTTGAGCTAGGCAAAGGTGGTCGTTTATATGTCCACAGTGGCACTGCACTTCAAACTAATCCATCCCCAGGGCGTAGCTCGGGCCTTCAGGGCCATCCATAATGTCCTTAATTAATAAGCCTTCAAATATTTTGTTTTACCTCAGTCAATTTTAGACGTGTTTTTATAGTAAAATTAAGTTTGAACCAGGCAAAGGTGGTCGTTTATATGTTCACAGTAGCACTGCACTTCGAACTAATCCATCCCCAGGGTGGCTCAACGTTTGAGGGGCCGTCCACAATGTCCTTAATTAATAAGCTTTAAAACATTTGGTTTTATCTCCATCATTTTTAGACTGGTTTGTACAGTAAAATTTACTTTGAGCCAGGCAAAGGTGGTCGTTTATATGTTCACAGTAGCACTGCACTTAGAACTAATCCATCCCCGGGGTGGCTCAACGTTTCAGGAGCCGTCCATAGTGTCCTTAACCCTATCTGGCCTGGGCTTTTTGGGACCTGTCCGGGCCTGGGGGGGCCGAAATGGCCCCCCCCTAATTATTTGTCTTACCCCTTGAGCTAGGGAGCTGAAACTTATTATACTATACCCTTGGGTCAAGCTCTACCAGAAAATGTAAAAAATCCAAGATGGCCGCTTTGATGACGTCACAGTGACGCCATTTTGAAAAAGGGCATTTTTGGTCGATTTTTTGGTGAGATTTTCCGAATTTTTTTGCAATTTCTCCACAAAACCTGCATGAAAAATTAGCAAATATTAATGTGATATGACATACAATAGTTTTTGCCCACTTTTCACTGCGGAAAAGCAGAAATTTTGAAGAAATATGACAAAAAAATCACTTTTCTGGTACACCACGTTGCCGCCATCTTGAATTTACCCATGATCCTCTGCTCGGGGGGTTATGAAAATAGGCTCAAAATGACCCCAATAAGACAAATGATAAAGTC
>JAVTVY010008696.1:0-49083 GCA_036873755.1 Hanleya hanleyi | reverse complement strand
AAATGTTTTATAACACTTTTTATACGCCCGTCAAATTTGACGGGACGTATTATGGTATAGCGTCGTCCGTCCGTCCGTTAACTGTTTCTCGTCAATGCAACTTGTCCTAGAGTTTTCAGTGGATTCTTCTGAAATTTGTTACACCTGATCGGTACCATGTGAATATGTGCACAAACTTTTTTCGGCCCAATTCGACGTTTTCTTGAGTTACTCCCCTCGATTTTGGTCTGAAATCCTTGTATTTGGAACCTACTGTCTTCGTCAACACAACTCGTCCCAGAGTTTTCAATGGATACTTCTGAAATTTGGTATGCATGATCGGTATCATGTGTAATTGTGCACGAACTTTTTTCGGCCTGATTCGACGTTTTCTTGAGTTACTTCCCTTGATTTTTGTCGAAAATCCTTGTATTTGGCACCTACTGTCTTCATCAACGCAACTCTTCTCAGAGTTTTCAATGGATTCTTCTGAAATTTGGTACACATGATCGGTACCATGTGTAGATGTGCACAAACTTTTTTCGGTCCGATTCAACGTTTTCTGGAGTTACTCCCCTTGATTTTGGTCTGGAATCCTTGTATTTGAAACCTACTGTCTTCGTCAACACAACTCGTCCCAGAGTTTTCAATGGATACTTCTGAAATGTGGTATGCATGATCGGTACCATGTGTAATTGTGCACGAACTTTTTCGGCCCGATTCGATGTTTTCTTGAGTTACTCCCCTTGACTTTGGTCTGAAATCCTTAATTTGGCACCTACTGTCCTCATCAACACAACTCTTCCCAGAGTTTTCAATGGATTCTTCTGAAATTCGGTACACATGATCTGTATCATGTGTAGATGTGCATAAGCTTTTTTCGAACCAATTCAACGCTTTCTTGAGTTATCCGCCCTTGATTTTAGTCTGGAATACTTTTATTTGGCACCTAGTCCTCGTCAACGAAACTCGTCCTGGGGGTTTCATTTTATTCTTTTGAAATTAGGTGCACATGATTGGTGCCAAACTTATTTCGAGTTGATTCAACAGTTTCTTGAGTTACTCCCCTTGATTTTGGTCTGAAATCTTTTATTTGCCACATACTATCCTCGTGAATGCAACTCGTCTCAGACTTTTCGATGGATTCTTTTGAAATTTGGTACATATGGTCGGTACCATGTGTAGATGTGCACAAATGTTTTTGAGCTGAGTCGACGTTTTCTGTATGCTCAACCATATTTGTTTCTTGTATTAATTTATTATGATAGCTCGGGCATTCAGAATATACTAATCGTTTTTCATTGTTTGACTTCCAGCTTATGTTTGCAGCCAGTTCAAGGGCACACTGTGGTCCAAAGTAAGGAGACGCATCACTCAGAAATGCCATGATGCAGCAAGGTCAGGTAGAGTACGCCAGAGAACACCAATGAAGAAGCATGATCTCCACATGTCGGAAGAACTGGTGGACTCTTCTTCAGCTTCACTCTCATCTGCTGTGGATTTGTCATCCTCTGACGATGACAACGACAGTCCCCCAAGGAATGCTAAAGGCCATCCCACAACAGGTGGGAAAAGACCAAGACAGATTTTTTTAAACCTTTGAGGGATGAAAAAAACCATTCTACTTGACACAGACTTTCATTGTGCTTCCTATTTTGTGCTCGGGTGTTTTAAGACATGGTACAATATATATTTTATGCTGTTAAAGAATAAAAGGTGAAATACACGTGGATTTTGCTTCTGCTGGTGGTTATTTTAAGGGATGGATGATATTGCAGGAGGAATCGGGACAGACTAGACAGTCTGTACAAATGACATGCCCTTTCAAATAGAAGATGCCCCCTCCCCCACACCCCAGAAATTCTGTACAGATGGTGTTTTGTGCACCCTGCCCCGTAATTTCCCCATTTGTGAGGATACTGCAGAGTGCTCTGCCCAATTCATTCCCCACTCCCAAATAACTACCCCGAAAATAACCCATTGTTGGTACATTCGGGGGCGACAACCCCGAGCCATCCCCTAGGGTTACTGTGGAGACGTTGCCACACCTCTTTGTGGGGATTTCTGCCCCATATTGGAATTACTGCCCCGCAGATTCCCCACGTGGGCATATTGTGGGGTTTTGTCCCATGCTGGAATTACTGCCCCGCAGATTCCCTACGTGGGGATGTTGTGGGGTTTTCTGCCCCGCAGATTCCCCACATGGGGATATTGTGGGGTTTTCTCTCCCATGCTGGAATTACTGCCCCGCAGATTCCCCACGTGGGGATGTTGTGGGGTTTTCTCTCCCATGCTGGAATTACTGTCCCGCAGATTCCCCACGTGGGGATGTTGTGGGGTTTTCTGCCCTGCAGATTCCCCACGTGGGGATATTGTGGGGTTTTCTCTCCCATATTGGAATTATTGCCCCGCAGATTCCCCACGTGGGCATGTTGTGGGGTTTTCTGCCCCGCAGATTCCCCACGTGGGGATATTGTGGGGTTTTCTCTCCCATATTGGAATTACTGCCCCGCAGATTCCCCACATGGGGATATTGTGGGATTTTCTCTCTCATGCTGGAATTACTGCCCCGCAGATTCCCCACGTGGGGATATTGTGGGGTTTTCTGCCCCGCAGATTCCCCATTTGGGGATATTGTGGTTTTCCGTCCCATGCTGGAATTACTGCCCCGCAGATTCCCCACGTGGGGATGTTGTGGGCTTTTCTGCCCCCAATATTCCCCACGTGGGGATATTGTGGGGTTTTCTGTGCCATGCTTGACTTACTGCAGAAATATTGTGGGTCTATCCCATACCAGATTTAAATATAGTTCCCCGCATCATCCCCACATGTAGGGAACACGTGGGGCTGAGGTTGGGATAGTGCTGGGATTTAATTCAGCTAAGCAGCATTAAGAAACTCCTTTTCCATGACTAAGTCCAATGTGGGGATTTTACCAAATCCCTACACATTCCCCACATTGGCTGTCCTACACATTCCCCACATGATCCCTACACAGCTTGCCCCACATAAACCCCACCAATTCCCCAGCTTATTGGTTTGTAAGGGAGATGTCAAAATACCGTATGTAGTCCAAGGTTTGATTAGTTTTTGTTTCGGGGATTCAAAGTTCACAATAGGAAAACAATCATTATATAATGGATTAAATTTCTCCAGGAACAAATTTAATGCGCGATCAGCGTTATTTTCTTCACGACTAATATCGTCCCAGTTTGTGTCCATTATTTTTTGAAGAAAAAGCTTCTCTCGATCCGGGGTGATTCTACGATAACTAATATTTCGGGAGGATGGTTTGGGGCTTGAATGGTTTCTCAATATGTGAAAGATGGGGAAGTGGTCAGTTATTTCTGTTAAAAAGATACCAGAGAGAAGATTATCTTCGTGAAAATTTAAAAATACGTTATCTATAAGAGTAGCTGAACGAGATTGGACCCTAGTTGGCTTGGTTATTTGTGGAAAGAAGTAATGAGATTTCATCGTTTCAAGAAATGTCTTTGAGGGACTATGGTACTCAGTCTTAAATAAATCAATATTGAAATCACCCATTAGGATGCACCTTCTTTTCTCCTGCTGGATAATTTGGAGTATAGGCAGAAGACAAGTGTTAAAGTGATTGAGATTTTTCCCCGGCGGGCGGTAAAATATACCAATAAGGTATATCAACGAAGTCATCGACACTAAGACTGGGAATAAGGATCGAGCATGGTAAACTATGAGGGGTTGGTATGACATTTAAGGGGGTAACAGCAGACGTTTTTCGTTTGGTAATTTGTTGCAATTGGCATCGTCATGTTAATTGGGACCTATTAAAACGACCGGTTGTTGATTTTCTCTAAGAGGGAAGCTACTGGGAACGGAACAGATAGTAAGGCCGGTCGTATGAAACCGATGATGCATCATTTGTCGAATAGGAGTTCATAGAAATTTCAGAAAGGAAAAGGGACGTTTACACGAATGTATCTTCCTGAAGTAGGAACAAATGTGAGTGAAGGAAGGTAATATACGCCTTTACGCATGCACATACGAACGCATTAGTTCACATTAATGTCACATTCTAATTGTTTGTGTTTAAATATGGAGTGTCTGGTTGTGCGAAAACAAAAATGAAACAGTATAACAGAATATCCCGACACGAAAGCTGCTAATTGAGCCGAATGAAAATAAGTTTAGTACGGAAAGTTTATAAGTATTTATAACGCAAACAAGAAGGGATTTAACGTAACGAACTGAGAACAACATAGCATTGCTCATTTTCCAATTCAACTCGTAACGTTATTAAAATACGAATTTGACTCGACTGATTATGGTCCGTAGTAGTGTAGAACCATTACACCGCAATTATCCATACAACTGATCCTCCAGGTCAACGATCTTAAATAGTCATAGTCGTGTACGTAAATGTTGGCACTCGGCTCGTTAGAAATGGGTCTGGATAGGAGACAAATTAAATTGGTTGTCATGAAATCTTAATGAACCTGCCAATGTTCTGGGTGAATCTGTTGTCGAACAGACCGGTTTTTATGTTCTCCCAGGAACGTCATATTATCTTTTAATGATTAGACCAGTGAAGTTGACAATTTAATCATCATATATCTCAAGTCTCATTCAACCAGGTGTTGTCAGAGTTGAAACAGATGATTGCGCAAGGTTTTCGACATCAGCCAGAATTCCATTACGCTCAATGTCCCAATCCAGAAACGAGCTTCGGAAATTTCAGCCAAAGGGAATATATGAAGCTAACCCACTGATCGATGTTACCTCTCATTCGATTCAAGTCAATGTACCTCATCAGCTTTCGCACTACTAGATTACTCTTAATCTCATGGGAAAAGTTATATATTTTCTGAAAGCTAGGCATATAGAAAATTCGAATTATGTGATTATAATGTAGTTCTGGTAATTACGCCTGAATAATTTGAATTTAATTGTATATCTTTAGATTCGCTGGTTAATAACTTTTAAGCTTGTCATCAAATGCATTCGAACTGACAATTTTTAAATATACTTTTCGAACCGTGGGACCATGCATTTTTTATCTAGATCTGAAATTATTTCTCAACAAAACAAATCAATCCGACCAATCCGAAGATAAATTAACAAGAAAGATGTACACAAGTCCATATATTATGGATAACTTCTTTGCTAGGAAGTAAAATAGGGAGCGTGAGTATACCTTTCTCAATGTTAACAAGCGCTGAATGAGCGCAAAGACCTCCGTCGAGGCAACAGGGTCAGTAGGGGAATAGTACATCACTGAATAACATAGGGCCGGATGCCAAGCTCAATTTTGCATTTGTTGACGTGAATTTCACCAATGGTAATTAACGTGAGATTGACGGTTCCCCACTAGCATGTCCAGCTAGGGATGTGGAAGTCACATTCCCCGCAAATAATATTTCTTTGATTTCACGTGCTTGAAATATTGGGGTATGGAATAGAGTATATTGATGGAAAACCTGGAATACTGCTTGAGACATTAGGCCCCTTCCCACCCACACCTCCCCATGAGAGGACACCCCCACCCAAATCAACACGTTAGCGGCAGAAATGAGACCCTGTGTGCCTAGTTTTACCAACTTGCTTGTGATTTTATGCTATAGGCCCTACACATCAACACTTCATATTTTGTATGTGTACAGTATAGCATCCTCATTGACAGAATCCTCTACAAAACACATCTGATTTTACCGACACTTCGTTCTGATCTGTCTCAGCATCATGTGCGGATTCAATGAGCTCGGAATAATTTTGTATACTGGTGTTACAGGTCACCTTCACCATAATGTATCAATTACCATGGACTTGTACATGTATCACATTCATATTGAATGGTGATGGCTGATGAGAATATTGCCCATATGGAACAAATGGCTGGATTCCAGCGAATAAAAAGTTCATGTTAATCATAAACAACATACAATTAATAACACTATTAAATAATTATGTATATTCCTTGTCGACATCAATATAATACAGACAATATTATGACTGAATCAGGGTAACAGATATCCAAGGGTATATATGTCTACACTAAACTGAAGGAGATCCATGATGCGTATTATATTATGTCGTAAAACTTCACTTGCTAATCTCGATCATGTCGCTTATTGTGAAAATAAATGAAGTTATGAAAATAAGTTTAGTATGATTGCCCAGTATCCTCAAATTAGAAATATCTTCAGCAGCTAAAGTTAAGCCAATCATAACAATATATAACACCATGGTACTCAGGAAATGAAGTCTTTGTTTCTAAAAGCTAAATCATTTCTGACACATTCAAGTCCTCACCTGGTCAAGGGAGATAATTTTGTAAAAAAAAAACTAAAAAAAAAGTATAGATCCACACTGGCGCAGACCAGAAAGTTTTATGACCTTTGATGATATTTGTGGAGCATGCTGCAGGACTTCAACTTTCATGAATCTGATATTATCCACACAACCCATTCTACATGATATTTTTGCCATAGCACCGATAAACTAGATCTCTTCATTTATGTGGTCTAGATCCAGGAGCTATTGGGGGCTGCAGGTTTTGTAAAAGTTAGATCCAATTATTCTGAGAGAAGGAATGAAGTCCGGCATGGTTGTTTTGAGGTAAAACTGGGCATCCTTGAAAATGTCTGACCGATTGACACATGTATCACTCTGCCGGTCATCATTACATGCGTAATGTTTATTTCCTGAGGAATCAGGGGGGGGGGGGTTGTGGCCAATCACTGACTCTGATGCTTATGTGCTTCATGACCTGCGTGACAGGTTTATGGACTTTACAACATGTTGGCAGAAGATTATTGTATCTTACATCAAGTTTATGGCTGGAACTATGAAATAAATTTAAAGGTAAACATATGCCAAAGCATTGTACATGTATATGTGCTATGTCGCTGTAAATTGCAGGATTAGTGGTCTGTGGACTAGGCAGCGGCACATGTCTGCATAAGTTTTCTCCAAGTAGATGCCATGACTATGAAATTAATTCAAAAGTAAACATGCCATATATGACATTGTACATGTATAAGCTTATACATGTGACATGTTGCTGTGAATCACACGTTTTTTGGCTTGTGAACTACATGATACTGTTATGGGCAGTCAGCACATGTTTGCAGAAGTTTACTGATGGTTTTCCAGTCCGAAACAGGCAGGGAAATATGAAGTTGACCCCAAAATCAACCGGACTATTACACAAAAATACTACAATATAGTGCATGTTGTTTGTGTTGAAGTTTCGCACAATTTGGATTTCACGGACTACGTGACAGGTTTATCATGTACGACACATGTTGGCGGAACTTTATTGATTATTTTCCAGTCCGAAACAGGCAGGAAAATATGAATTCGCAGAAAAAAGCAAACCTGCATTTTACATAACAAAGACATAAATTTGGTACGTGTGCTGCGCGTTGATAAATCGCACAATTTTGATTTGGCAGACTACGTGAAAGTCTTATGGACTACGGGACATGTTGGCGGAAGTTTTCCAATGCATTCCCAGTCCCAGGCAAGGAAGGAAATATGAATTTGACCCAAAAATCAACATGACTATTACCCTTACAAACCAATAAGCTGGGGAATTGGTGGGGTTTATGTGGGGCAAGCTGTGTAGGGATCATGTGGGGAATGTGTAGGACAGCCAATGTGGGGAATGTGTAGGGATTTGGTAAAATCCCCACATTGGACTTAGTCATGGAAAAGGAGTTTCTTAATGCTGCTTAGCTGAATTAAATCCCCGCACTATCCCAACCTCAGCCCCACGTGTTCCCTACATGTGGGGATGATGCGGGGAACTATATTTAAATCTGGTATGGGATAGACCCACAATATTTCTGCAGTAAGTCAAGCATGGCACAGAAAACCCCACAATATCCCCACGTGGGGAATCTGCCACAACATCCCCACGTGGGGAATCTGCGGGGCAGTAATTCCAGCATGGGACGGAAAACCACAATATCCCCAAATGGGGAATCTGCGGGGCAGAAAACCCCACAATATCCCCACGTGGGGAATCTGCGGGGCAGTAATTCCAGCATGAGAGAGAAAACCCCACAATATCCCCATGTGGGGAATCTGCGGGGCAGTAATTCCAATATGGGAGAGAAAACCCCACAATATCCCCACGTGGGGAATCTGCGGGGCAGAAAACCCCACAACATCCCCAGGTGGGGAATCTGCGGGGCAATAATTCCAATATGGGAGAGAAAACCCCACAATATCCCCACGTGGGGAATCTGCAGGGCAGAAAACCCCACAACATCCCCACGTGGGGAATCTGCGGGGCAGTAATTCCAGCATGGGAGAGAAAACCCCACAACATCCCCACGTGGGGAATCTGCGGGGCAGTAATTCCAGCATGGGAGAGAAAACCCCACAATATCCCCACGTGGGGAATCTGCGGGGCAGAAAACCCCACAACATCCCCACGTAGGAAATCTGCGGGGCAGTAATTCCAGCATGGGACAAAACCCCACAATATCCCCACGTGGGGAATCTGCGGGGCAGTAATTCCAATATGGGGCAGAAACCCCCACAAAGAGGTGTGGCAACGTCTCCACAGTAACCCTAGGGGATGGCTCGGGGTTGTCGCCCCCGAATGTACCAACAATGGGTTATTTTCGGGGTAGTTATTTGGGAGTGGGGAATGAATTGGGCAGAGCACTCTGCAGTATCCTCACAAATGGGGAAATTACGGGGCAGGGTGCACAAAACACCATCTGTACAGAATTTCTGGGGTGTGGGGGAGGGGGCATCTTCTATTTGAAAGGGCATGTCATTTGTACAGACTGTCTAGTCTGTCCCGATTCCTCATGCAATATCATCCATCCCTTAAAATAACCACCAGCAGAAGCAAAATCCACGTGTATTTCACCTTTTATTCGTTAACAGCATAAAATATATATTGTACCATGTCTTAAAACACCCGAGCACAAAATAGGAAGCACAATGAAAGTCTGTGTCAAGTAGAATGGGTTTTTTTCATCCCTCAAAGGTTTAAAAAAATCTGTCTTGGTCTTTTCCCACCTGTTGTGGGATGGCCTTTAGTATTCCATGGGGGACTGTCGTTGTCATCGTCAGAGGATGACAAATCCACAGCAGATGAGAGTGAAGCTGAAGAAGAGTCCACCAGTTCTTCCGACATGTGGAGATCATGCTTCTTCATTGGTGTTCTCTGGCGTACTCTACCTGACCTTGCTGCATCATGGCATTTCTGAGTGATGCGTCTCCTTACTTTGGACCACAGTGTGCCCTTGAACTGGCTGCAAACATAAGCTGGAAGTCAAACAATGAAAAACGATTAGTATATTCTGAATGCCCGAGCTATCATAATAAATTAATACAAGAAACAAATATGGTTGAGCATACAGAAAACGTCGACTCAGCTCAAAAACATTTGTGCACATCTACACATGGTACCGACCATATGTACCAAATTTCAAAAGAATCCATCGAAAAGTCTGAGACGAGTTGCATTCACGAGGATAGTATGTGGCAAATAAAAGATTTCAGACCAAAATCAAGGGGAGTAACTCAAGAAACTGTTGAATCAACTCGAAATAAGTTTGGCACCAATCATGTGCACCTAATTTCAAAAGAATGCAATGAAACCCCCAGGACGAGTTTCGTTGACGAGGACTAGGTGCCAAATAAAAGTATTCCAGACTAAAATCAAGGGCGGATAACTCAAGAAAGCGTTGAATTGGTTCGAAAAAAGCTTATGCACATCTACACATGATACAGATCATGTGTACCGAATTTCAGAAGAATCCATTGAAAACTCTGGGAAGAGTTGTGTTGATGAGGACAGTAGGTGCCAAATTAAGGATTTCAGACCAAAGTCAAGGGGAGTAACTCAAGAAAACATCGAATCGGGCCGAAAAAAGTTCGTGCACAATTACACATGGTACCGATCATGCATACCACATTTCAGAAGTATCCATTGAAAACTCTGGGACGAGTTGTGTTGACGAAGACAGTAGGTTTCAAATACAAGGATTTCAGACCAAAATCAAGGGGAGTAACTCCAGAAAACGTTGAATCGGACCGAAAAAAGTTTGTGCACATCTACACATGGTACCGATCATGTGTACTAAATTTCAGAAGAATCCATTGAAAACTCTGAGAAGAGTTGCGTTGATGAAGACAGTAGGTGCCAAATACAAGGATTTTCGACAAAAATCAAGGGAAGTAACTCAAGAAAACGTCGAATCGGGCCGAAAAAAGTTCGTGCACAATTACACATGATACCGATCATGCATACCAAATTTCAGAAGTATCCATTGAAAACTCTGGGACGAGTTGTGTTGACGAAGACGGTAGGTTCCAAATACAAGGATTTCAGACCAAAATCGAGGGGAGTAACTCAAGAAAACGTCGAATTGGGCCGAAAAAAGTTTGTGCACATATTCACATGGTACCGATCAGGTGTAACAAATTTCAGAAGAATCCACTGAAAACTCTAGGACAAGTTGCATTGACGAGAAAAAGTTAACGGACGGACGGACGGACGACGCTATACCATAATACGTCCCGTCAAATTTGACGGGCGTATAAAAAGTGTTATAAAACATTTCATCAGAAGGCAATATGGATCTGTTACTGGGAATATATTTGAAACAACTTTGAAACTCTCAACCCCTTAGCCTAATGTACAGTAAGTCAAGGGACTAACCCTGAAACATGCCAGGTAAATAACAACAAAAAATTGTTGGGGACATCACTTTAGACGGTTTTTTTTTTTTCAAAATAAGCTACAAATAACTGGTTTGGCACCCCTTTCCCCACAGCTGGTGGGACATACCACCTCTTAGAAATGAACAGGATATCACAGTTTTTTCTCAGACATGCAGTGATAATAAGATTTCCTCACCTCCAGGTGTAACTTCCTAAGTTGTAGGAGAGGATAACTGGTATTCACATGAGGTCCACAAGCCGATCTAATCCATTATCCTGTTACCAATGCACACAATGAGAGTGGGGTCCAGTATTTGCCTGTTCCTATAGATCATTGAAATACAAACACAATTAGATAAAACTCAATCAGGGCAGTATACATTCTGTAGCAAATTATTGTCACTGCATGAACTGGTTAGGGATACTACCAAAATAGAGTACTCTCGCTGAACAAGAAAAGACAATAACCAATAAGCTGTTCCATCAACTTTTAATGACCCGCACAACTGGGATGAAAATTCAATTCTACATGGTCTGGTGCCAATTTTATTTAATAAATTGATTATGTATGTCAAAAAGTTCTTAAACTTTAGTACAGTGTATTTTGTGAACTAACTGTCCTCCGATAATTACTGGAGGATACATTTTATTTCTTTAAATTTTTATTCATAGCAATTTATCTGTATTTCCTAAAGTTATAATCTTATGAAAGTCAGTTACGGGTAGGAACAGCTCGCTGTGAAGCTGGGTTGTCTGAGACAGCAATATCGCATATTTACCTATAATCGTCCTTGAATTATACTAATCGACAAATTAAACATATTTAACTCCATCTGTCCATGTACACTGCAAATTTATCTCACACAGTTATAACAGACCTGCTTGTATCTATATAATCCATAAAATCTGATTAAATTCAGCCCTAGTACAGCGATAGGACGAATAACATAAACATGTGCAACTTAGTTTACAATTGTTTTGTGACTAGGTGAAATAATTTGTCAAAATCGATTAAAATCTCACCGAAATATCGAGTATTCCCATATCATGGATTTTCACCAATCAACGGTACTCATTTAGAAATACCATTATCTTCACATGTAATCATGTATTCATGAATACATGTAGTGCAAGTACATGTACATGTTGCAGAGGAAATGTACCAGGATCTAATTATAGAGTATAATCCATGAACAGAAGTAAATTAGCAGCCTGACTTATGTCATGTATGTGTACATGTAACCGACATAAGTTTATACATGTATTGTGATGTCACAACACAAGCCATTTTGTTATGACGTCACGTCATAATAGTATACTGCAACAAGTAAGTGCAGCCAATGTACCATTTTATCAACTGTTCAAGTATACATGTACTGCTGTGTAGAAGAAAACCATATATAGTACAAATTGTATTCACCATAAAGGTCGGAGTACGGTAGCCATTTCGCAATGGGACATAAAACGTGAAATATACAAATATTAGTTTGTTACATATACATGTACTCTGTCAGGCTAAAAGGGTTAGGTGAGCACCAGTACAAACATCACGGGTTACCGGCATGTGCCAGAGTCAGTTAAAGGGCAAACAATTGAAGGAGGGGGGGGGTGTGTGGAATGCACATCACACACAGAATACATGTAGATTCAGGTGTGGCTGGATACATACTTGTGGGGGGGGGGAGAATGTGGGGGGACACACTATTAGCAATGAATGGATGTCATTATTCAAAGAACTTGACATGGGAGGATTTTCTACCTGAAATTGTTATTGAGTTTGAGACTGTTACAGTGGAAGGAAGGGAAATCATAGTGTTTCTAACCCATAAAAGAGGTTTGATGTAGCAGGTCTCATTTATGGCTGTACATGTAAATGATTGTTTCATAGAATGACAGAGGTTCTCAAATATCTTGAAATACTGTGACAGAAGCAGCTATGGCTGGCCAAAATAATAAAATGAATTGAAAAAATTTATTCTTCATGGTTTTCTGAGCATCTGCTAAATATTTTCAAATTAACCTTAATGCCCTCAGTCTATGAGAATGTTTTGAAATGACCGTGTTGAGCGGTTCTATTCCCAACTTCTCTTTTATTCTATGTCATAGAGGGCAGGGTATGGTAGATAATTAAAAACTGTAGTAACTCGGCTTGACATTATAGGGAATGACTTTAATTGAGCCAAAGATGAAAGAGAAATACACTTAGAAAAAATATTTTAAAAAAAAATCGATTTAATTTTTTTTTTTAATATTTATTAATTTTCATAATTTATTGGAAATAATTATACGTAGACATCGACCATCCAATATCCTACTGGCCAGGCAACTGCATGTGGTTGACAAGCAGGAAACTTGCTTCAAACCGCCCGCAGTGTTTTGATTGTTCAACAACGTGCAGCCATGCCGAGTTGCGATAGAGCTAAATATAACAACAATGATCATTGTCTACGGCACAGGGAAAGAAACTAACCGTCTCTTGGCGTCCACCTTCCATGGGAATAATGTTAGCACCGGGTTATGCGAAGTTGGACCAACACCTCCTTCAAAATGAAAATGTAACTTGTAAGGAGCAAATCCGGGTAAACTTGTTTGGTCCCCATGTCGCTTCGCGTCGAACCATTTGAACTGTTGAACCCAGTTTCGACGCAACGCATTTTTCTCTCGGGTGGTAAATGGGTGAAAAGTTACATCAACCATGGATATTTCCTCTCTTTGTTCCGTTTTTTAACAGCGGCATTGCAGCCCGGAACACAACAGATAAAGTTTGGCATTTCATCGCCCGGTGTCAGATTCTGGGCCCTTCCGCTTTCACTGGAGTGCAAACAAATTTACCCACAGGTGCAAAAGAGCTACAGGACAGGGGGCACAACTCTTGGGTTATATGATGCTTTATTGCATTTTGTGCATTGTTGGAGCGCATTAAGATAGACTTATTACTGCGTCTCCCACTTTTACATAGTTTGAAACACACAGCATTAATTACAATCTTATATACATATAGAATACAACATGTGACGGCCGGAAAGAACAATATCGAAACATAATTCAGCTAATTGCTGAGGTGGGGGGGGGGGGGGGGGGACTAGAGATATTTATGTGGTTATTATGCTAATATCGGTCGCTTAGGATTTGCTAGGGGTAGTTACTTTTTCTTTGTTGTTAGTTTTGTGTATAATTATATTCTTATTCAAATCGTATTGTCGTTTTGATAAACTCACCTAAACATATCTGAGCTTCAATGTTTAATTTTGTACTTTTTTCATCGTTTCCAAATAGCAATGCCTGGGTTGATGGCATCAGCTCGGTACCATAGATTCTATTAATAATTTCCAGAAGGACAACTTGATTTCTAAACACAACTCTATGCGTATTACATAGACTTTCCAAGTCAAATCTTTATCTTTCTGGTGAGGGGTAAATAAATTTTCCATTAGTAATGCAAGTGAATGAAAAAATAATCTTTTCATACCTATTACGTGTGTCAGGTAAAATTACAAATTATATCAATTTACAGTATAATGAAACTGATATATTACAGAAATTTTGTAGAGGTAAATATATTTTAGGAAACCAATATTTATTTGGATATAGCTGTTTATAAAGGTGATGATCTTGTCTGACCACTCATCTGTCATCACCCTAAAAAGGTGATGAGATTTCATCAACTTCTTAGGGTGATGACCAAGGATGGCCACTCGTCGTTCATCATGACTGGATCTTATCACCCTTTTATGGTGATGGCCTGGTTTCATCACCTTTTCAGGGTGATGGATTTTGTCGTCACCTTTTCTCATCACCCTAAAAGGGTGATGACCAGACCCCATCACCCCATCACCACAAAAAAGTGATGGCCCATCACCTGTTTTCTGACTGCGTGGGTTGGCGTATCCGTCTTTTTGATGCTACTGAACTGAAACTGGCCCAAAATCTTTACTGTTTTAAGAAAACAGAGTTCACAGTCTGCCTGCATGATCCCCACATCTATCTCACACTATATGTGCAAATAAAATATCGCCCCACTTCAACCCCACTATCGTCTTAGGCTATGCATGAAAACATGCTTGCCCAACAAAATCCCCACGTTTAACTTAAGCTATGAAAACGGCGAGCATTTTGCCCTACATCATCCCCACGCCGGACTTAAACTTTCAGCACAGCCCGGCACATTCCCTACATTGGACTTTGTCTACGAGCGCTGGAAAAAATCCACCCCACCTAATCCCTACAAACAACTCAGTCGATTAACTCCGAAGTTCATTTTCCCTACACGAACCCCACGTTACACTTTGAATATTTAGCAGATACAGTTATGCCCTACATCATCCCCACGCGGACTTTGAATTCTCGCCCATTCACCCGGCATAATCCCCACATCAGCCCTACATAATCCCCATATTTATGCTAAATTTGCATAACCGTGGGCAGCTGCCCCACACAAACCCTACGTTATCCCCACGAGGAAAGTTCCAAACCACGCTTCGCCCCACACGAACCCCACGCGCCCACCAATACCCCACAGTTTCCCTACGCAATCCCCACGTTTATGTTTGTAAGGGTAGTCTTTCTTGCAGAGAGTATAATGCTACATCACAAACACTTTTTATGGAAGTATAAAAAATGTTAATTTGCTGCTGCAATATATCGCATGACCTCTGTTAGATTGTAGGAATAACGTTATAAATTCTAACAATTACCATAAAATCTGAAAATATTATCCCGGATCCAACACAATGATGACAGAACGATTTGCTGACCTGGACACAACCGCTGTCATGCACATTCTGGGTTTTAGTGGATTTTAGCCGTCTTTACATTTTATCTGAAAACAGGATTATGGTGTGTCGTAGCATATACAATACAACTGAGTGTCTTCGATCAAATGCTGTTTTCTTTTGCTATGAAGCTGAAATAGCCAATAGGGAATTTTCGTTTTGTTTGCATTTCAACGTCTATGAGGAACAATTTTGTTGACGGTAAAAGTTGCCCAATTCTACATAACCCCACCCCCAAAATGCCATTGAGGCCTTACAAACGTGTAAGCACACATAAAAGGATATCCCTTCTCGTCAACACAATGAGAATACTACTGCATTTGTGGTCGAAATTGCCTTTGGTTTCTGTTCAGCTTGCCTGCATAACTTTTATTTTGATAATTTTGAAGAAATTCTATCGATCAGTTCGAAATGGCGATCATAGAAAATCTCTTCAAACTTGACCCCATATTTTGTGTTGTGGATTAAGCGAATGACTTCCGAATAGGCTTAGCTATAATTTAAAAGATGAAAGCTTGATTTGTACAAATGAGATATTATAAATGCCTCGACTATGCTGAATTAGATTAAACAAAAACACGGAAAAATAAATCCTCCAAACTATCTAAAATGGTTCCCGTTTTGAAATTAATCATTATGATCCACGCCAAAGATTATGCAAATAATCCCAAAGTTTGCTCCCATATGGCAACTAATTTTGATTTCATCATTATATTTTGGAAGTTTGGAAATGGTCATAAAATGAGAATAGTAGAATATGCTATGAGTTGCGTTAGAGCAATTGTGACAAATTTGAAGTGCAAAAGCTGTTCAGTTTCACCCTACCTTGCTTGGGCGGGGCACTCAACAATCTGACCGAAAAATAGTCAAAAAATGTCTTCGTTTGAATATAATATGACTGTGACATCATGGCGACCATCTTGGATTGTTTTACATTTTCGAGTAGAGAGATTTACACAAAAAAAAGAGTGTTGTGAGTTTCAGCACCCTAGCCTTATGGATAACGAAACTATACAGGGGGCACTTTCCGCCCGCCCCCAGGCTGCGGTACACCCCAAGTCAGGCCAGATAGGGCTAAGATGACCACTATGGTCGTCATTTAAATTTAATCATTACGCTCTGCGCTAAAGTTTGTGCAAATTATTTCGAACTAAGCTTAGGGCACGTGGCTACAGCGTGAATTATATTATTTGTGACAAACGCGTACATTAATACTGACAGTGCATCAAGATACCAAAAATGTCAGATGACTTCATATGGACGCCCATTTGAATTGACCATCTATATGCTTCACGCAGATTAACATCATATCGGCGAAATAAAAGCACTAAAACTACTTCAAATCCTGAAAATATATACCGTAACGTGTTCGTGTGTATTTAACCGCCCAATGTATTCTAGAGCTAGAATACGATAAGCTGATGAATTCATTGATAAAACGCGAATACACAAATCAAATCGCGGGTAATTTCAGAGGTTGGCATAAATTGGAATATTTTTTGGTTCCAGGTGTTTCCCGCATCTCGTCATCTAAAGCTATGGATTTAAAAATATAATTACCGGAACTATAAATGCGACACACTCGGGCGTAACCTTGAATAGCCAGATTATCTTCTGCTTCGAAACAAGGTCTAACCCAATTTGAGTAGCAGGTTATATGATAGCATCAGGTGTCATGCAACCAGAATGCATGTATTGGAATGTTCCATCGGTTTATTCGGCAGCAGCAAAGTAGCTTCAATGTTAAAACCAGGTGTTTTCAGTGTTAGCACCAGGTGTGCTCAATGCTTGCACCGGGTGGCTTCAGTATTAGCAGTATGTGTAAAATTCATAGATGTCTCCGGTATTAAAAAGTAGAAAAATTGTTTAATTACATAAGTTCTGTTTTGCATACACCAAGTCACAGTTCCTTTATCAATTTCACATCGGGAAAATAACACCTGGGAGAAATGTGTTTCGACAAGAGACAAGCGTTTATAGGGTGCATCTAAAGTTAAAAGGCAGCAGTGGTTCCTTACAGAATATATCGCGTGGTTGATTCCGTTGTCTTGTTCCCTTCTACATTATGAGCAACCAGAAAAAAAACTAGAAGAACTTCTAGGGATCTCTATAAACCTATGCCTGTAACACTGCGCGCGGAAATGTGCATTAGGGAAGGGAAGACCGGATTCATTCTATTGTCAGTAAATTCAAAGGTTTCTGTTCTGGTTTTGAAAATGGGCTTTTCAGGACATCATACGAGCGTGCTTTCTGAGGCGATCTGTTTCTGGGGTGTTTTGTCTCAACCAGAGAGTATTTATTGAAATGGTTAACTTTCACACATTCTCGCGCTTTAAAAAACTGGAGCGATATGAAACACACACGTCCACCCGAACACACCCATACATACAATAAATGGAAATATATAACTATAATAGGTAAATAAATATGCAAATTAAAAAATCAGCCCACAAATAGATAAAAGAAAATCGGATTGGTAAGCAGTTAATGTCTCAAGAGGTAGGTGGGGAATACTGGCTCAGCTATTTCCCCTGGGTTTGTTATTTTATACGGTGTGATGAATCTTTTATATACTGATTCTGAGAGACATATCCATTGTCCCAGTGACCATTATTTAGGCCGAAATATTCGTACATATGATACATGAAAGATCAGTGAATCTACGGGACAATAAATCCTCAGATTCAAGGTATCGCCTTTGGTCATACAGTTCAGGTTTGGCCAGATTTGGTCAAGAAGAATTGATTCCCTATTGTTTGAAATTATTTTATGTGGATACTGTGAATAGGGGTTTCCTTTATTTATAGTATTAGAGATTTTGATCGGGTTGGAATATACTGGCCCCCAAAATCAAGGTAACTCAGCTGCCCAACGACCTTAGCTTATTCCGAAACTCGCTAGTCTTGTTTGCGACGGCCTTCCATATTTGGGGAGGTATGGAACATCGACAACCGACAATCAAAAGCAAGATAACTCCGCTATTCAATATTCATTTGAAGTCAAAAATGCCTCCATGGACTATTGACCATCACCGGATAGTGCGTAGATTATGCAATGTATTCATATAATACTAAATGGTAGAATTAATAGCCAGTCGATTTGATATTATAAGTTATTCTGTCCCTACGAGTTTGATACTGAATTGTATTCGCCAGGAGACAAATACAATTCAGTATCAAACCAGCAGAGACATGATACGGTATTTATTTCTACGAGCAATCTCTTAAACTCCAGAAGAGGCGAGGTAAAGTGGGTCTAAAACTTGCCAACCAAATATGGGAAATGTGATAAATAAAAAAGCTGGAGACCCGTCAATTATTTTGAAATATTCGGAATCAGCATTGTAGATCTGGTCATGGTTTTTGTTCGAAACGATAAATCAAAAGACCGTGCAGCGCTAGAGTTTGATCGCTGACTCTTCGGCTGATTGATCAAGCTGGATTCGAGTGGGCAAAAAAGACTGTACAGTTTTCGAACAGAAAACGTCTGAATATGGTAAATCTTGAATTAAGCAACGTATTTGAAGATTGTTTGATATCTGCTAACAGTATTTTGACTCAGGTAACCTAGAATTGCACATGTACATACATCAAATATGAATAAGCTCGAATCTCAGAGTAAAATCCCACATCATTCACATTATGTGTGTGCCGCAGCGAGAACGTCGAAGCTGAGTCAAGCGTCACGCAGCTTTCGTCAACTGTTCAAATCCATCAGTATCTATTGACAGTCACAGTACACCACATTTTCCAGATATTCCAGGAAGAGTAGGATATATCGATCAGATTTACTAAATTGATATCCGACATGTTCTTTATTTCCAGTTCTCTCGCTGACAGAACACTGCAGCAGCCATGTTTGTTTACATTGCAAACTGCAGTCATCTTGGTCAGTCAGTGCAGATTGACATGTATTTTAATCCCAACGGCACGCGACCGCTGTGGACCAGTGGCTTGCCTAGAATCGTCTGGGTGTAAAAATAAAAGCTATTACAGTGGTGCACACCTTGTTATTAGATGAGATGTAGGATTTGATATGGTAGTTATCGACAAAAGGATGTTCATTATTGGCTCCTTTTCAACAATGTGTTTGTGGGGATATGTTTTGGACATTTGAGTAGAAAGTGCTACATCAGTTCTTCTTCACCGTCGCACGAGGTAAATCGTGTTGCTGTGTTCTTAATTAGCTTAGAGGGGCGTGATTTTAGTCGCGTTGTGGTTAATCTTGTGATAATGCTGTCGTCACTTTTACTATATTACTGGACACTTTCACTATATTACTGGAATCCACAAGCCCGTCTCTTTCCCCAATGTAGAATCCTATGTAGTCATGGCCATGGTTTTCTTCGTTCTCTTCATTTCCACATTTGCCGTCTATTTTGCTTCTCACGATAGACTTTAGTTTCTTAGTACCTGATGCTATCGTAACATTAGGTGCGGATTTATTGCGGCTGTATTTGGCTGTTCTATCGACAGCTTCATTCCCGCTGATATCTAGTCTTGTATGGATCTCGGCACACGTTACGTTTTGGTCCGCGAGTGTATTTATAACACAAGCTCATGAATATTATTCTCCGCCCACGACCATGTTTTACAGGATGAACACGAGACTTGCCAATAAATACATTTCTGCATTTTCGAAAATCGAAAAAATTTGCCCGGTAAACTGCTTCCAATAGTACTGATCAATCTTCGCAACAATAATTTAAATTATTTAAACGTATCGGCAACTACGCTAAGTAATTCTTCAAGCGTATTCTCTGGTCTTCATCTGGTAAGTCAAAGTGCCGACAACGAAACAACAACAACAACAACGCACATGTAATGCTGGAATGAACGACTGTGCACCATCTCATTACAATGTGATTAATCTTGGATGGATTGGGCCAATGAGTTGAAAAATATAGTTATATTCAACTTCACCCCTACCTTACTCCCTTCTAAATATACTATTCCCGCTGATCTCCGAGTGATGTACATGTGGAAGTGTTAATAACGCAAAATCACACGTTTTATTTATTAACGCTGCTATAAATGCTACACAGTTCTTCAGACGTGACAGATTGAATCATTAATAAGAAAAATACCCACTAGTCTAAATACACCTCCCGATTTTAGAGAAAAATTTAGAAAGCCTGAACACTTGCAATATCGCTTCACCACCTTGACATGCATATGTTGTGTGAAACGATTCACTAAGTGTAACGGAAATATCACAATTTCACTTGAAATGTAGAGATGAACGTCGTATCATTCATATGGAAGTACTTCTTGCGTTTGCATGATTCCCCAATTTATACAGCTCAAAATTAGATTTGAATGGAGAAAATCGCGCAACATTCAATAAAAACTTAATATTTTCATTTGAGTACCTATACCCATTTACATATAGGCCTAGGATCTGACATTCAGTATTCAGCCGTCGATCGCATAAGAATTTTCCACATGGGCATCATCGAAAAAGAGAGTTCCTCGTTAACTGCAACATCGACAGTGCGGCGATTAAAAATATAATAATAAGATTTTATTATATTTTCCGGTTAAAATTTATCGCAAAAAAAAACGATTCAGATGGAAACGGAATACTTTATTATTGCAATATTCTCAGACAAAAAATTGAACCGTTGAAGACGAAATTCAACATTAACTCCTCTTTTCATTTATAGGAGAATACCATGTTGATTGAATAATTGCAGCTTCGTTAACATAATACTTACCTCAAAGTGATTTCGCAACAAGAATCAGACAAATCACGAAATTCCATCAAAACCAGCTTCTCGATTAATATTTTTAGCTTTGATCCAAGAAATGGGTAACAGGGGTGAAGTCCGCCAAGCTTCGAAAAACAAAGGCAACGCGCAAGAGTCAGCCAATTTGCTATACCGTTTGACATTTTGTTAAATACGGCTGATTTAGGACAGAGAGTGAATGCGGGTATTCTGTACGCCAACGTCTTTTTTGCGACGATATAGAAAGTGTGAATTATGGCAACGACGGAACGTTTTATATAATACTAGCGAAAAATCTAGAAACAACAATTCTGTTACTTTGTTTCTGGGCTTGTTATCGAGCCATTACAAATAACAATTATATAGGTCGATGGATACCTTGGTGACAGAAACTGTATATTTACCATTTATTCGAATCGTTCAGCGCTGAGATGTTCAGATTTCAGTTGCATGACGAGATAAAATTATTTAAATATAACTATACTGAGAACAGTAGTGTAAAGTACACAAATGGCTATGTTCATATATGTAGATCCGACATGGATAATATGCATTCAGCTCGGATAAGGTGATAATGTGCCACCTTTTCCTTCAAAGGCGTCGGCCGTGGTATCCAGTGGTGCTACAGCACATAGCTATGTCCTATCTTTGTGGGAGGGGTGATTTGGTTTAATGTCACACTCAAGGTTGTTTCACTCATATGGTAACAGTCAGTTTCGTTGGTGGAGGAAGCCGGAATACCCTGGAGAGAATACAAGCGTCTAGTCCGTCATTCATAATTCAGCCGTCGTCCATTAAAGAATATCCGCGTCCATAATCCAAAGACCTATTCCATATCCATATAACATGCAGTATTAGCACCAAATTCAAAAAAGACAATCATAGTATACAAAAACATAGGCTAGTTTCCGCTTAGAACCACCACCCCTCGGTAATTAACTGACAATCTTTCACACATGGACCAGCTGGGCTCGAACCCATGCCAGTTCAGCGATGTGAGGCTAGCGGTCACCAGCGAAGAGCCTTAGACCACACGGCCACTGAGAACCCGCCTATATTTGTGATCACACGTCTGCAAATTTATGAGTTAAAGAATAAAGCAATGTTTATTAAAACAATCTGTCATGTGTTGCAGTTTGGAAACGGCTCTTTTATCATGTTATTCGTATGTTCTATATGAACGACTTTTGCATACGGAATGCCCTAACTGATGCCAGAATGCACGATATAGTGAATATAAACATTTTTTTATATCAAGACTATCAGACATTATTATACATTTAATTTTATAATCCAATGAAAACCGTTTATTTGTACCACGTGTCGGTCCAGTACCAAGAACCGTATTGGATCCGCGAGCAAGTGTTATTGGACTCGTCAGAAAGTGTTATTGGACTCGTCAAGACTGCGTATTGGATTCTTTCAAAGGGGAGTAACTCAGGATTATATGTACGTGCCACAGTGTCGTCGCAGTGTCATCTGCTTCCGACAGTCGGTCAGACACTAGTGACAGCGGTAGACAAGATGCTCGAAGAGAGCGTAATCGACAGCTTTGTACAAGATCAGATTCCAGATAACACCCGTAAAAAAAACGGAAAGTGATGTAAAAATCTTTGTGAAGTGGATGCCTGCGGCGTCTCGTCCAATACGGACTTTCAACCCAACGTAGACGAGTACAATAAAACTCCATATTGGATTCAACATTGTATAATAACCTCATAGTATTGAACGGTATTCGAACATGATAACTACTGGAACAAACCCATCCAGAATTTGTGTATAAAAAGGATTTAACGGCTACTGTTTGATTGTTCCTCGTCGAATATCAACAGGTGGGTTAACTCGTTCTACAAGGAGGGTTACGTCGGAAAGTTGGGTCCCAAAGATATTCCAGCTGTACCCGATGATTCCGACTGTGAACATTGGACAGCGAATTTAGAAAGGTACGTAAAACAGTTGCTGGTCATTTTTGAGTATGATTTTATTACTCTGTGACTACAAATGAATTCGTTGCATGTGTTGCAAACTGCTTTAAAATTAGTTATTCGCCTCTGGTGACATCAACGAAAGCTGCAAGTACACACAAACAAAACCAGTAGATATTTTTCCGTAATGGATCCGTACTGGATGCCTTGGAACTGCAATGTGTAATTTTCATTATCCCGCTTTATCAATCTATTATCATAGATACTGGACGGACGAAGTCGGTCAAATGGAGAGAAAACCTAGCCTTACTCGCGCCGTATGCCGGTCGTTCTGGATAGAGATGTTGTTTCCGGTATTGCTGTTTGTCATACCGGTGAGTATGCCCATGATTCTTGCAAAAAGACACGTTTCATACATCTATCATTCCCTTTGTTAAACGCCATCAGGAATGACTGCGAGGCCCGAGAGCAGTTGTAGAAGAGGATGTCATAATTTAGTCATTTTCATGAGGTCAAAGACTTGGCATCAGATATCTGCTACTGAGAAATGATATTTGACTTATTTCTTTCTTCAGCGGTGCTTCCATATTCGAGTAGAGAGTAGGTACAGGTCAACTGAATCAAACCTCGGCAGTAGCAGTAAAGCTTCTATTTTGGACATTTTAGACTGAAATGATGTTAGTATTTCAACTGCTTATTGATAAGATCAGGCATGAACTACTATTTCACTGGTATATATTTATGTAATTGAGATAATATTTATTTTTAAAATCAGAGGATATTATCAAGCACCCCTGCGGAGTCAACATACCAGGAAGTATCATTGGCAATGCAGGACAAGGGGCATTTCTTATGTGTGTAACTCACGTAGTGTCAATTTTCAGAATGGATAAATACACTAAATAGGCGGCTGTCTCTTTCAGTCCACATACTTTTATGTACTTGTGGGCATCGATTCATTCTTCTCAATAACTCTAAATTATGTTAACTTATTAGCCTCTAGGGTAGCCATTATTTATCTCAAAATGGACGCCATGTAAAATATCTTTTCGTCAATATCGACTTACCTAAACCAGTTGTGAATATTAATAGAGTAGCTACATCCGCACACACAGGGTCAAGGCATCAGCTTATGGCACTATAGACCTACCTAATTGGCTAGGGGTTATTCAGTAGAAGTGTTGGGGCAATGTATGGCCCACCTAGTGTCAGAATGACAGCCACTCATAAAGCGGCACGTCATAAACACATCTGATAAGACAGGACACATTTAAGGCTGCATTCTATCACATCCAATGTGTTTTACCAAATAACATTATTACATATAAAGAATTCCGTTATATGCTACCTCACAACCAATCGGTGTGGATTATATGACGTTATAATTGTCTTCGCGTGTCCAGTTAACTCACCCAGAAGGGTAATAGGATGGAAATGGATATCAAAATTTATCGTCGGTGTGTATCTTCTTGTACACCCTGTTGCCGTACATCATGGAGCCAATTAAAGTCGGAGGAACATTTTTCTTCGGCGGAGGTTTATGCAAAGTTGTTGATGTTATTAAACCTTTTTCGACGTATGATAGTTACACAATCCAATCACTGGATGACGGAAGAATTTCCCATGTATTCTAAAACCAAGGGTATAGCTGCCATACTGTGGACCCTCCAACCCGTGTCGATTTCAGCCACGCGACTTGCAGGTGTTGCTTGCTTCGATTAATTGGCGGGCCAAAGCATTTTTTGTCAGGTATAGGGGTGTAAATCTAGTTTGAAATACACAAGAATATCTTTCCTTTCAGGAAACGTCTCCACATTGTGCCGTTTTCAGCATGGTAGAATATAAATAATTCCTTGATTGCTTAGGCCGGCCTTCGTGATCAAACGTGAAGACTCATACTATTGCAGCGCGATCTATTTTAGGTGTTTTGCCGCTGTAAATAAGGAATTATTTCTTAATTCGATCATTTCTGGATGCCATCGCAATGGCACTATAGACATATAGATACAGTTCTGCGAACAGAGTGTTCTTCGTGAATCTATTTACATAAAAATGATAAAGAATCATCTTCGATACAAACGCCAAATTTGCAGTATTCGCGAGAGCGAAAGAGGACGGGTTTTGGACAGGCGAAAACTGACAAGGTTTTTGCTTGAACACATTGTTGGATAAATTGTCGCACGGGTTTATGCATTGTTCTGGAACATGCAAGTTTACAGTTTAGAACAAAGTTCTCCACTGATTCAGATAGAAAATATGTTCAAACAGGAGTTTCAGAAATTTCACAACGGTGGACATTAAGAGGAAATATATGTTGGCGGGCATCTTATACATTTTTAGGCTCTGGAAATGTGGGTTCAGCTACTGGATTAAATTCAATACTTCGTAGTTGCAATTCAGATGGCGACCATCTTGGAATGTAGGATGGCAACTATTTCATGTGGCTAAGACTATGGTGCCACCATCTGAGGCATTAACCCGGAGATGTCATTTCAGATTGCGGTCATCTTGAAATTCAAGATGATCGATCGTGGACTGTGGTGCAACGAGATGATGCGTTGGCACTGTAGCTGAACGCGACGTTAAACCTTTATTCTCTGTTTAGTCAGATCGACAGCTCTCTGTAAGAGGATGCAAATCTTGGCAAGATCTAATCAATATTCACGGAACACGTCCTTTTCGGATCCAAACTATGAGTATTCTACTTTTCTCCCTTGTGACGTTGCAGGACATGTTTATCTTTTCGCCTGCAAAATTAAAGAGCAGATGTGTCACAAGGAAATATCAGTATAGGTTCACCGCTGGTCTTTTGGGAAACTCGACCGAAACATCTCGCATTCCTTGAAACACGTTTAAAAAGACGGTAGAGTAACTGAAACTAATAGTATGAGAAAGCAGAAATACGTCGTCGTCTGACAATAATTACGTTACTAACTTTTTGAACGTGTGGATCAACATTTCAAAGACAAGACTAGGGAAATGTACAAGAAAAATGGCACACCTATATATATTATCTATGAGTATCTTTATTTGGTTACAACGTGTACATTTTATGGTACATAATCAATCCATTACTTCTGTACAATATTTGTCAAAAACACAAAAATTCGAAGCTGCAGTTAATCACAGACAAGAACGGATCCAAAAATCATGGAATATGATAATATAGAAAGTCAAGAAGGCTATTTGTTATTTTTTCCTGTCTATGATGTATACCCATCTTTCGTTTGGGATGCCCATTAGGGTTAATTGAGAATGTTACGGATCTGGCCTGGGCTTTTTTTGGGACCTGTTGTGGCCTGGGGGGGGGGGGCGAAATGGCCTCCCCTTAATTAATTTTCTTACCCCCTAAGCTAGGGAGCTGAAACTTACCACACTATACACTTGGGTCAAGCTCTATCAGAAAATGTAAAAAAATCCAAGATGGCCGCTTTGATGACGTCACAGTGACGTCATTTTCAACATTTTTTTGTTGATTTTTCAGTCAGATTTTCCGAATTTTTTATTTATGCAATTTCTCCGCAAACACTACATAACAAATTAGTAAATATTAATGTGATGTGAAATAAAATAGTTTTGCTCGCTTTTCATCGCGGAAAAGCAGAAATTTTGAAGGAATATGACAAAAACATCACTTTTCTGGGACCCCACGTGGCCGCCATCTTGGATTTTCCCATGATCCTCTGCTAGGGGGGTTATGCAAATAGGCTTCAAATGACCCCAATATGATAAACTATAAGGTCACGGAGTTTCAGCTCTCTATTTTCTGTCGTGCCGGAGATAGCGTAGAAAGTTTGGCAGGGGGGCCATTTCGGGTTAAAATTCTGATGTTGTTGGCTCACCAGTTGCCTTTCCCCACCTGTTGCATATCGTTCCAACTTGTAATATTCCGCATCAGGATCGTTTCTTGGCGGCTTCTTTCTTGCAGAAACTAGCCTACTGTTATGTATATTTTGATTTATTCTTTTAATTTGGCGTTAATACACAGAAAAGCTTCAAACTGAGTCGTTTGTAAAATAACATGCAATATTTGGCGAAAGACAAATCCTTCGCTTACCGTCTACAAAATCAATCGTCAGAATTATGAAAGATGTGCATTTATTATATCTTAGAAAATATACAGACACTTTGTGGGAAGACACATCAGCATCAGAATTTTGAATGTGGTGGTATGCTGCCAGCCCTTTTGACAGCAGTCATTTCTGATTAGTATTAATGGAACATAAGGATCAGTATTTATATATATCTGTACATGTGGCATGCATATACTGAGACTTGTAAGTCATATAATTCTCTCTCTCTCTCCTGTTCAAATCTAGTTTAGGTAATGAGATTTTAGCGAAAATAGGTTTGAGGTGATGGCCATTTTGAAATCCAAAAGACTTTGATGAAAGCAATGGCAACGTTGAAATTCTTGATCTACGCAAATTTTATGACTAATTTGAATTGTTACTGAGCATGAATCCAAATGACCATGAACTAAAAAAATTCTCTTATCTATAGACTACTTGATAAATGTATTTGTGTCGTCAAAAAATTCCGTTCCCCGCCAAAATGTAAGGTAAAAACATATAATTTTGGATTTCTAATTTGATATTTCGGCCGATAAAACTGTTTAGCTGGCTGAAAGTTTGGACACTGTCGCTTTGTAACTTCCTTTTCAAGCGTGCGTAAAATTGTCCATATCCATCAACGGCGCGCCGGAAACGAAATGAAGTGTCCAACATAGCACCCGTTTAACTAGTACAGAAACAGAGAATATGAATTCAACCTTTGCGTTTCTCACAAATTAGGCAAATGTGATACAACTGAGCTCCTCGTGCACGACAATCAGTATTTTCATATCTATGCTTTTTGCTTTTTGTGTGATCACTCTGTTATCCTTATGATTATTTACGTCAATTAAATTTGAAGTATTCTGTATTGTTTGCAAAGGAAACCCAGAAAGTATTACAGCCGTATCTCATCGGACAGCTGCTGGATTATCTAAATTCCGAGAATTCAGAAGGGATAGACGAAGCCCTGATCTATGCTGTTTGCCTGGGGTTATCTTCACTGACGTTTGCTCTCACAAACTCATTCGTGTTTTATCGAATGTCAGTGATTTCTCTTCGACTTCGATCAGCCTTAAGCGGGTTGGTATATAGGAAAGTGAGTTCTGTGATTCAGTATGACTATTCTTGTAGATAAGATATTGAAAGTGAAACTAACATTCAAGTTTTTTGATTAAACATAACTATAGAATACTGTATGGTTATCACCAGTTTATTTAACAGTTGATTTTTAAATATATACTCATATCGCACCCTCACAAGGGAAGCCTGAATCATGGTCCACCAATGAATGTCGGACCTGCTGGATAGATAGTTTGATTATTCCTCATGGAAATTTCTCTTATTGTCACTGGCTGAAATCCTATCACGTTTTCTTCTGTGAATCGTGATGCCCCATGATTTTCGTAGTCTGCTAATCTTTCGGTACCGCTAAACATAGCACTGCTCCACGGCATAGCTTTGTTCCATATTTTCACGCAGTTGTTGCACGCACATACAAGTGTTACCCACATTGCCTGTGACAAACATTTCTCAGAGGAGGGAGTGACAAGGATTCTATCATCGCTTCGGTGAACGAAATTCGGTTATGAACTAAGACGCTTGTATATGTAAATGAAATAAACTCGACACCTGATGAAACCAAGGAAGTAAAACATGGATTGGAGGAGGGATCCCTCCCATTTTTAGCGTTAAAACACGTCGGAGTTGATCGTACGGTGTCACTTGTCCTAAAATCGGATCAATGCTCGAACCTTGGCTTTCCGATATTTCGAACTATCTGAATGCCATTGAACGCAAATGTAATTCATGTTATCATCCAATTACTGTCTATGAAACATTCCGTTTAATAAAAGAAGTATTGCAGGATGTAGAGTTGGACACGGCGATTTGTCAGCTCTCGAACGATGATCTACAACCACAATCATCTTTCTCGAGATCGAAAGTCACCATGTTTCACTCTACAACTTGCAATACTGGTTTAATCAGAAAGAATGTTTTATCAAACTTAAATTCATCGTCGTATCCCACTTTACAATATACAATATTTTTGTAAAGATTGTCGGTCCAATTTATTACCGTCAAATTGAAGTTTTAGGGAGGATACTGATATTAACCTCACGTTGGATGCTTTTCGGTTCTTGTAATTTCGTCCAGATACTGAGGCTGAATTCGAAGTCTATTCACAGCGTTTCTTCAGGCCAGATTATGAACCTACTATCCTCCGATATAGAGAGATGGCAAATGGTGAGTTTTCATATATATCATATTTTTGTTTTTTATCCTGGTGAATGTAATATTCTACTATACTTTCGTATTTTATGCTTATCGTTTATTCATTACATAAATATATCAGCATGGTCATGACCAAATTTAAGCACCGAAATAAAATCTTTCGTGACCTATCATACCATTGTTAATGTTTGAGGGTTTAGCGACAGATATACTCTCGATTGGCTCAAGTCAACCTGGCAAGTTTTAACTCGTCCAAAGCGACCATCTACATCTATATTTTGTTAAGATCAAATCATCAAAACTTGTAATCACGGACAAATCTCTAATAATCACGCCACAGTTGATTATAAATAGATAAATATTTTTCATGGTACACACCTGAGATGCACACTCTGGCATAGAAGTAATAACCAAACTGAACCCCATCCTATTCCACCTCAATATATTAGAAAGATTTACAATTGTAAACACGTTTATCATTTCTCTTAATGGTTATATCCTTGTGACGGAGTTCATAAACTAGATTACTGACCATGCTATGAAAGCAGAAAACAGGCAGCCGGTGGTATTTTTAATTTACGATATCATTAGTCTCTTTCGTTAAAAGAGGGATTTAAAATCGATAGAGTAGAATGATTCACGGCCAAATTTAAACTACAGCCAACTGCAGTACACGCGATTCAAAATGTTTACAAAGAGTGAGATCCAAACGACGAATGCTGAAAAGCGGCGAACACTGTCTATATTTAGAAAAAATGGCAAGATAATGGTAGTCTTTCGTAAACTTATTGGCAACTATGGCTGTTGAAGCTGCTTGACATTTTCTCAAAACACGGAAAGGAGAGATTTTTAAGGGACTGTGCAACTGAGCTCCCCACACCAGTCTACCAGTCGTGATTTTCACGAAGAGGGCAATGCAGAATGAAAGCATTGTCGAATATTTACCCAACTGTTTTCTCCAACTACGGAGAATCTGACAGATGATCTCATCTTGGATCGCTATTCGGCCAACTGGTAGCCATCTCTAGCTTGTTTATCAGACAAAAATAATGGATTTGACAGACTCTTATTAAGTTGGGTACCCGGCATCAAGCTGCAAGACAATCTGATCTGTTTAACTGGTCACACAGTGCAACGTCCCGAGGCACAAGTGAGCAAAGGCGTCTGATTGCTGGATAACGACTTGAGCGAAACATGAATAACGGCTCATTTTACAAGTATAACCTATTTTATTGTAGAATGTATTAAGTGTCAATATTTCACCATGAGCTTCTATTATTTGTAGTGTTTAAATATATGTCCGTTCCTGATATGGATTCCAATGGAAACTGCCCTGGTATTGTATTTGCTGTACCGAAATTGTGGTGTAGCTGGCCTGTTCCCACTGGGTGCTTTCTTGGTGATAATACTTATATCAGCATGGTTCAACAACTTTTATCGACACCTTCGGTAAGAGTAACTAGGAGTAAAACCAAAGCGTCAACAGTCAGCTTTTATTTTTTATACTGAATGTCAAAATTCCTCGTTGTGATGCACTGTTTAGCAAGGTAGCAACTAGAATAACATTTGAGATTAGGCGAGGGGGGTCATAAATTAACCCTATCTGGCCTGGGGGCACTTTCCGCCCCCCCCCCCACCTCCCCTCCAATCCACTGTTGTTGTTTCTTGCTCCTATCTCAGGAACGACAAAAACTTGAGATCTGACACTCCATGACTTTGTAGAGTGCCATATTATGGTCATTTTTAACCTATTTCCATAACGCCAAGCAGAGGATTATGGGTAACAGAGGATTATGGGTAAGTTCGAAATTGCGACCATGTGGGATACCAGAAAAGGGATGTTTTCGTCATTTTTCTTCAAAATTCCTGCTTTTCTGCGACGAAAATTGGGAAAAGCTATTTTATTTCTCACCAGATTATTCTTTAGTAATCTATCATACAGTTTTTTTTAAAGAAAACACATAAATAAAACAATTCGAAAAATCTGACTGAAAAATAGTCCAAAACTAACTTTTTGGGATTTTTTTTTTACATTTTACAGTTTCAGCACTCTAGCCTTAGGGGTAGCAAAAATATATAGGGGCATTTTCCGCCTCCCCAGGCTGCGGTACACACCAAATTGCTCTGGCCAGATAAAATTAAATGGGGATTGTTGAGATATGTTGGAACACCGTGAACTGTGTTTGGTGTAATCTGTATCTTATTGTAGATCTATTATCGCTGACTGGACAGATCGCCGACTTGGTGTTATGAATGAAATTATCACTGGCATAAAACTGGTGAAAATGTATTGCTGGGAAGGAGCCCTTGGTGAAATTGTTGACCTGATTAGAAGGTAAGATCAAGGTGGAACGTCAAACTTGTTTGAGATGATACCATTGGATAATAGAGTTAACGGTCATGGAGCCGCATTGGAATGGGTAAAAATGTCCAGGTAAAGCGTTTTCATCTTCACCAATTCAGGTATATCCTGTGTCGTATGAAAAGTCCCTCCCCCGCTACCAGGCCCTTCTCTTTCCCTTTCTTTTCTGTCGTCGGGATCCTTGGTAAACGGCTTTCCTAACGTACTAATTCATTCATGATGACGCGTACTGTCAGTCAATCAAGTGATTGGCTTTGCTCTGTCCAAATGAGATGGTAGAACGGTCAGACGCTGGCGTCAGTCTGTCAGTGTGCGCGCGCGTCACACAACATCTCAGCCAATCAGAAGCGCGTGTCTCAAGGTCACTCCATATTTGGCGGTTTAAATGAGGGTCAGCTCGTCTCGTGGATGTGTGATGATTTTGGTCCAGGTCATCTGCCATAAGCACATGCGTTGACTGTTTGAATGTATACCTTGATATTCGCGATGATGAGCACCACTTGAGTGCTTCATGTCGAACGTCGGATCATATAATCCGTATTGTCTGTGAAAGATGCGATATGTATAAACAGGGTATGGCCATTCCATGATATATAGCTGCCAGCTTTCAGTTTCGTTATTATATGTAGTTGCATATGCGAGTTCGAATAAGCTTTAGCAGGATGTTCTGATGTAGCTTAAATATGACACATGGAATCAAATTAATCTAACGCTTTCAATGTCACCTTATACATGTATGCCGTGTCACCATATATGCCGAGACATTACATCAAAATATTAGTTTGCTTCGAGGTTTCATATTTTATCTAATTTAAGATACACTCTGGATTCAACGTCCATCAATGCTGTGTCAGGTCACCTTCGACTGTGAACCTTCAGAATGTATCATTAACATAGCTTTTAGCCTGTTGCTCTCGCTGTGTGCTAATATGACTAACCAACCAAAATGTGCAGCATCGTAGTCTGTGAATTAGCGTTTTTATTTTAGTTTCATTTTGTTGTTAGTGATGCATAATCCGATGTTGAATTAACTTGAAATATATATCTTCTGTAAACCTGACAGGTTATCGAGGACATGTAATGCAAGGACATTCGGTGTAATTAAACTACACCCAATGTGCCACAATATTGCAAATATTCTTTTGACGAATTGTTTCCACCGGATTTTACTGTCTAAGATGGTAACAAGATTTTTGGCGTAATTCAAATGCACTGAGGCCGAATTTTTTCACTATCAAAATATAATTGACGTAAATATCAAAATTGCCAACACAACCACACGTGTATCTGACCTGGGCTGGATCACAGTCTGAGTGGAGGAGGCGCTAGATAACTGTGATACCCTTAAGAGTATAAAGATGATAGCATCCAGTGTTTGCGGCGACGATAACTCAATGACGTCACAGATACAGCAAGAATTTTACATCGATTTTAAACTTTTATACAATATTTTGTCGAATATGCTTTTTTCAGATTTGCCTTGATATTTCCCAGTATCACAGAATATCTGTAACACAAATGATTGCTCGTTCTTATTCACCAAGGTTCCGTTCTATAATCTCTGCTCATTGTCTAATATTTTTCCATGACAATATGAAGTATTGCTCAGATTAAATGACAAACCTGAGATTCATATCGGTCAGTCGCACGAGAAACAAAACTTGTTCAGTCATTGTAGTTTAACATATGATGGCGAGAGCTTGTAATAAAGAATGAGTATACCCATTAAAAAGCTAAGCTTTCCAGGGAGTGATTTCAACAAATATGCTTAAAACATGGCAGTGTGACTAACGTCACAGGACCTACGAAGTAGGGTAGACATTAGGACTCCGACGCGCACTGAACTCTTGGAAATTCCCCCGCCCCAAATTGAAATCCTGTCTATATTAAGATGGGCACAGCCCAAGTCAGAATCACCAGTGATTTTCATCAAAAATGACCAGAAGTAAAATCATCAAATGTAGGTCAGCTCAGAACTTGCTGTTAACAGTCCCCTAATGCGACTTCATGTAAAAAATCAAGGTCCTAATGTCAACGGTTCTCCTTATTTTGCCGACGAAAGGATTCGGATGGACTCACTCACTCACTCACTGACTACCGGACAATATGCAGATGATAGCCTACTTCGTAGGAAAAAACTTAACAGAGAAGAACTGGATCTAGACAAATATGGTGTCTATCATTATATAGGATGGCAGGTGTGTCAGGCTATGCCGTTCTATGTTCCCTCTGCACTTGTAGCTCATCGTTTACGATCAGACACACTTACTGTTAGACAAAAATTATAAGCTATGGTTTTAGGAAAATATAAATTGAAAATATTTAAATGGACAAGTGAAGGATTTCCCACAATTGGAGAAATGGTCAAATAGAGTACGTATTGGTGCCATTTTTCGGGATTTATACGACCAGGTCTCAAAGAGACTATCAGAGGTAGAGAATTTTCCTGAAAATATAATCCTCATTTTCTACAAATATATTGGGCTCTGTCTGTTATCAATTCAGATCACGGGTTACGAGATATATGTTCCAGAAACGTCACAATAAATCCGTATTTGCTCCATGCCACCACGTAATATTTTAGTAATAAAACATTCAAAATAACTATCGATAATTATTTTGCTCACAAAATAAACAAAACAGTTTCGGCAACAAATTACTTGAATTTCATGTCGCAATGATGTTTGAAAATCAAGTTTGAAACAAAAAATATGTTTGAAGAATCTTCAACTGGAACTCTTCAAGATAGAAAGGGATCTCATAAAAAATATTCTAAGCCATTCATTAAATGTGATTATCCAAGTGGTGAAACAAAGCAGGCGTGTTCACAAGTAACCATGTCTTTGGTCAACGGAATGAGCAAAATTAGACACTATACAACAAAAGGTATCAAAGACATCTTTGATTGCAGTAAGACGTTTTGATTGCTTTTCTATGCAAAATATTCATTGAATTTTCATAATCTTCATTCGTATTCCAAGTTATTTCAGTTAATTGAACATACAATCTCTCACAGGAAGGAGCTTAGTGTGTTGAGGCAAGCCATGGCTGTTCTTGGTGCTACCTTCAGCGTTTACAGCTTTTCAGTCAAGATCAACATCGCTAGTATTTTCCTAGGGCAGTGGGCCATGGGGGTTATTGCCCAGCCGTACACGGTCTACACGTCTATGGGCTGGCTGTCTGTGACATCTTTGAATGTAGTAATTATCTTCATTGTCTATGCCAGAGAACTCACGGAAGTAAATGTCAGCGCAAAAAGATTAACGGTAAGAAAATGTATTTTTTTTATTGCAAATATAACCAGAAGAGGTCCAGTACGAACCATCCTCTTCGGAAACCGATCTATTATCATGTTTTACTGAAGCCAATGTGGGACATTCTGCAAAATCAATGTCCTCTATTATTTCAAAATCGCACCCTGTCACGCTGTCAAAATACTGGAGTGGGGTACTCCACTAATAAGCCATATAGACTTGAAACTGTCCCACTTTTTTCCATATCCCAAGCTTCAATGCAGTTAGAAATGAAAAGCAGTTGTAGCCACGTGATTTGGGAACTTAGCTATTCCAACGTTTGCTAATATGGTCGAAAATATGAAATATAGCTGGGCCCCATAACCAGTAGGCCTCAGCCAAATAAGATTCGAATTCACTGGGTTCGCTCAGATGAAATGCTTGCAGTTCTGAAACCTAACATTCCGAAAAACAAAAGTGATTTTTTTGACAGTCTTCAATGTCTTCACCATCTCATTAGAGTATCATTTTATATCAGTTTACACCTGACTCCAGTTCCCCCGCAAGGGTCCTTTTGTAAATACTAATAATATGCGTGTACTAGCTTCATCGCGTCACCTCCTAAAGCCTGCTCATTATCTTGCCGAAGTGAATAGATATTACCTCCAGTCACATGTCTTCGTACAATATGGTATTTTGATGACTCTACCTAGGTAAGCCTTTTATTAGTTATCCGACCCACTATACATACTACTGCGCAATTAATATTCTCAAACTAGGTACTAGACTGTCTCTATATAGGCCTGCTATGGAAACTTCCACTGATGCAAGCTGTTTTTTAGTGTTAAAAATTTCAGGGTTAAACACTGAAGGTCTGTTTTAAGTGCTACACTTTGTCACCAAAAACACAATGCATTGTTAAATGAAGCAGCTATGCAGCTGTCAGAAAAGATGGAATCTGCATGACAGACAGAAATGGAGCTCCACCAATCTCAATATAATTGTGATCTTGACCGAAGTATGGAAGACCTTAGCGTTAAAGATAGGATTGCTGTATGTATTATAGTGTTAGAGAATAAAATAAAATGGCAGCATTAGATCTGCGGTTGTTACAAGTATCCGTCATGATATGGCTGAAAAAATGTTGAAAGAGACGTTAAAACCCATTTTCACTCACTAATGTTAAATATTAATGGGTTCTCGCATTCCATTACTTTTCAAGTTGTCACCGGACCTGCATGGTAACACAGTACGAAAATTTTATTGAAGGCGAATGTTAGAGCTTCAATTTTCTATACATATCTGTGTCTGAACCGCGGATCCATTGTTTATTTCCTGTCGCATAGCAAAATCGACGACGGGTATCGAATCTTCTAAGTTACGCGACAATTTTTCAGGACGACGGATATGACAATTATTGAAGCTACAGCTATTAACCTGACCTGGTAATACGGGACGTAAATTTAAATGCCCTCACATATTTTTGGGGGAAATTGGACAGAATTTGACAATTTAAAAAAAAAAAATTGATGGGTTTCATAAACATATCAGTTCTGTGGCCGAACAGCGGGCCCATAGTTTATTTCCTGCCGCATAGAAAAATCGACGACAGATATTGCATCTTCTAAATGACGCGATTTTTCTTTACGGCGAAGAATATAGCATCTATGCTTAGATGCAACAATTCTTAAAGAACGGATGATATTGCATATACCACTTGTACGACAACTCGTTATGGATATGATGGATGACGGATACAGCATCTAATGCTTGTTATGAAGCGACAATTCTTCAAGGACGAGGGATATACCATATATACTATTGCATCTAACGATTGTACGTGAGACATTTTTTATGGACGACGAATATAACATATAATGCCCACTCAGAAGCGACATTCTTCAAGGACGAAGAATATCGCATTTACGCTTGTAAGTGAAACGACAATTCTTAAGAACAACTGATATCGCATCTGACTCGAAAATTCTTCAACGAAGACGGATACAGCATCTAATGCTTGTTATTGAAGCGACAATATTGCAGGGACAAAGGATATCGCATATAAGCCTTTAACGTCTTTAAAGTCTTTAATGACGACGACTATCGCATCGATGGATATCACATCTGACGTGAAGATGTGGTAAAGTGAATATATTTATCCAAAAAATCTGACCGATTTCAATTATGGCCATGGATGCGTGAATACGGCATCTTTGCTGTGCGTTAAAACAATGACTCAAGTACAGCCAGAAAATGTGACAATAAATTGAATAAGCCGACCCCAAGTTGGCACCGGACCAGGGAACACGGGACAAAAATTTAATTGAAATAGCTGTTTTAGATTTTTCTGGAAATTGGACCGAATTTGACAATTTTTTCACTTTTAAAGGTATTTTGGGCGGGGGGGGGGGAGGAGAAGCAAACTTCGATGGGATTGTCTGAGCTTTAATTTTCTATAACACCTCTGTGTTGTATCGTAAAAGACGTTTGACCATGCTTTCACAGAATATATATATTTTAGCACACTGACAATTTTACAATTTGGTGGCCGAAAGGCGGACCCAATGTTCATTCCCTGCCGAATTGTAAAAATCCCTGTAGAGCACCCTAACGACGAGAGGTATCACATCTTCTAAGTGAAGAGACAATTTTTAAGGACGACGGATTTAGCATCCAAATTTTGTTATTGAAACGGCAGTTCTTCAAGGACGACGGATATCGCATCTTGTAAGTGACGCAACATTTCTTTAAGGACGACGCATATAGCGTCCAATGCTTATTATTGAAACAACAATTCTTCAAGGACGACAGGTAGCGCATCATGTGAGTGACGCAACAAATCTTTATGGACGACGTATATAGCATATCATGCTTGCTATTGAAGCGTCAATCATTCAAGGACGACGGATATTCATCTATGCTTGTTAGTAAAGCGGCAATTCATTACGAACGGAGGAATTGCATTTAACGCTTGTACGTGAGACGACAATTCAAGACGATGGATATCGCATGTTATAAGTGACGCAACAATTGTTTATGGATGACGGATATATCATCTGCGCTTGCAAGGGACGCGACAATTTGTAAGGACGGTGGATATCGCATCCTGCAATTGACGTAACAATTCGTTATCAACGACTGATATAGCACCTATAATGCTTGTTGCTGAAGCGACAATTCTTTACATATCACAACTAACGCTTAGATGCGAGATAATTCTTTAAGGGCGATGATCTCGCATCTTGTAAATGACGCGATAATTCTTTAAGGACGATGATCTCGCATCTTGTAAATGACGCGATAATTCTTTAAGGACGATGATCTCGCATCTTGTAAATGACGCGATAATTCTTTAAGGACGATGATCTCGCATCTTGTAAATGACGCGATAATGCTTTAAGGACGATGATCTCGCATCTTGTAAATGACGCGATAATGCTTTAAGGACGATGATCTCGCATCTTGTAAATGACGCGATAATGCTTTAAGGACGATGATCTCGCATCTTGTAAATGACGCGATAATGCTTTAAGGGCGATGATCTCGCATCTTGTAAATGACGCGATAATGCTTTAAGGACGATGATCTCGCATCTTGTAAATGACGCGATAATGCTTTAAGGGCGATGATCTCGCATCTTGTAAATGACGCGATAATGCTTTAAGGACGATGATCTCGCATCTTGTAAATGACGCGATAATGCTTTAAGGACGATGATCTCGCATCTTGTAAATGACGCGATAATGCTTTAAGGACGATGATCTCGCATCTTGTAAATGACGCGATAATGCTTTAAGGGCGATGATCTCGCATCTTGTAAATGACGCGATAATGCTTTAAGGACGATGATCTCGCATCTTGTAAATGACGCGATAATGCTTTAAGGATGATCTCGCATCTTGTAAATGACGCGATAATGCTTTAAGGACGATGATCTCGCATCTTGTAAATGACGCGATAATGCTTTAAGGACGATGATCTCGCATCTTGTAAATGACGCGATAATGCTTTAAGGACGATGATCTCGCATCTTGTAAATGACGCGATAATGCTTTAAGGGCGATGATCTCGCATCTTGTAAATGACGCGATAATGCTTTAAGGACGATGATCTCGCATCTTGTAAATGACGCGATAATGCTTTAAGGACGATGGATATCCTATCTAACACTTTTACGTGAAGCTGTGGCAACCTGACGGGAATTTGTACCCTAAAAATCCAGCAATTTCAATTATGGCCATATGTGTCTGAAATATATCACATATGACGTTTGAGATAATAACTTTTTGTTCCCTGTTTGCGTTTTAAATTCCAGGCGTTTTTACTGACCTCTGAAAAGTGTAATGACCTCAATAGTTACAGCATAGGTTTCAACGAGTCGACTCAATTCTCAGTAAATTTGGTGGACGTTCATACGACTTGGATTTCAACTGGTAAAGAGAGCGGCAGTCAATCAGAAGTGAGTGAACCTTTCGAAATTGTAAATATAACTGTTCCACATAATATTCTTCTAAATTTCCATCCTTCTATGAGAGAGGGAATTACAAATTTCTCTTTGTAGTTCGTTGTCAAGTTCGTATCTTTTCATCATAAATATCCCTAAAGCAAGGTAATTCCAAGGAAAAACAATATTATAGCTACCCAACCACTTTCGTTATATAACACGACATCAATTTGATTGAGAACACGGGAAGTTTCGACTGATACAGATGAATGCGAAGCCCTTTAAACTTTAATTTGTTGCTGCCGGCTTACATACAGGATTAAAGCCCTATTACACCGGTAGTGTGCGTTGACACTCAAATTAGTCTCGAATAAAAGAAACGATGTTAGATAATTTAAATGTTCATTAATTGCTGTGCGAGTAAATCCTGTTTATTAAGGTTCAAAATGTCCTTAATATTATCAAAAGTTCAGTCTCGGCCACAATGGATGGTTCACTGTGAACAATTCGAAATTTAATAAAACGTTGAAGTTCTGGCCATTCAGGTTCATTCTTGAGTACTTTTTTCGACTGTTCCTGAAGCTTTCGGTCGACAATCTCCATAGTGTAAATGCCATACCATTGATATATGTAAATTCCTCGAAAAGTCTTTTCGAACTCAAATGATGTTTGCGATAGCCGTCAGCCGATGTTCCTTGGTTTGCTGCGTTTCCACGTTGAGCTTCACTCACTAGCGCAAACCGCAGTAGTAAGGTTATCTCCAGATTTCTGGAGTCACACAGCCATCGCCTCTCACAACTGTTCCGTGGGCTTGAAACCTAAGAACCTAGGATGATGGGTTATGGTTTTAAACAAAATGGATTTAAAGGAAATCCACCAACATGCGACTGGGACGTAAGGAGATTTAATTATCTACCTAGTCCCAACGTGAAGAAAGGGTTCCTTCTCCATGCATTCCTAGTTGCATTGTGTTGAGAGGAAAGATTATATTACCAAAATAACTGCTTTGCGATCCGCATTTGGATCGGCCAGGTCTTTTGTATACAGTTGACTCTGCATCTTCGTGGCACAATATATCTATAGCTTCAGTCTTCATATCACACTTTAAAGAAAAACAAACCAAGCTCGACAAACCTTACATCGTGAAACTATCGAACATCTGCAAGATAGTGTCCATACGGGGCCGAAACTAGACGTGGGCGGTGACGACGCTGGGTTAAATCGATCCTCATTGAACTTGTGTCTGTGGCGTTGTTAGGTTATCCCCGAGACGTTTTGGTATAAAAATATGTGTTGATGTCAGGTCACAAAGTCCTGAATACCCATATTCACATCACAGAGAGCACATATCCAAACAGCCTGACCATTTATGTATGTCGACGGGTGCTCGCCATATTCTCTTAAAGCAATTGGAAGCTGCTTTTTGGCAGAATAAGATCATTCTCGATTGATGTGTTACAAAATCCCACGTGGTGCCTTAGACCAACGAATGCATAGCTTAATAATAGGTCAACTGAAACGGTACACTATTCAAAATCCAATGTAAGTAGATTGTCACCAAAACTCAGGAAAACGGATACTCCTTTGGAAATCTATTTGAGGTAGAACGGTAAAGGACAATGGAAGAAAAGAAGAAATAAGAACCCAGGCCCAAAGTATTTTGTTATGGAAACCTGGTTCTGTTTTAGTAGAATACCTATATGCCAAGGGTTTTGATCATATTAGAGATATCTGTTCGCTACAGGTATATGTCATCCTTTGTGGTTAACTGATTTATGTATAAGACCAGTAGAATGCAGGTTTTGTTGCTCTGTACTTCTGTGTATATGCAGGCAATGCGTGAAAGATATGCACTTCATAGAGTGAGGGCAGACATCAGTCTCACACCTTACTGAAATAAACAAAAATCGACACCTGCCAAATCTGAGAGCTGTAATATATTTTCGACCAAGAATGTAACCAACCAGGGAGAAATTCACCCCCATTTAATCGGATTTACAGGTGATAATCTCTCAGTTTCCCAAATGAATAACAAAGGGTGGCATCTTTAAGACTAAGTTCAATGGTCAGGAACCTCAATTGGCCAGTTATACTTTATTACAGGGTGTCAAACTTTTCCCAAAACACTCCTTTTGCTTTTTTCGCCAGGCAACAACGACAGGCTCATTCTGTCTAAAAAATATAACACTGTCCATGTCCAAGGTAACGTGCTTTTCTCTGAATACAATAATAATTTTCTATTTAGAACTTTCAGTTTTCAACTCTTAGAGATGATAGAGTCCATCAAGAAGTGCCTTCCAGTTTCAAAGTACTTGATTTGTTCATCCAAATTTCGAGAAAAAAATACATTTTCCTTGTCTTTTGCAGAAATCTGATGAACAGCTAGTTAATCATAAAATTATATAATAAATATAACAAAGTTCGTTCTATTTCGTTATTTACATGTACTTGCATATGCAACCTTTTGGTCCCACATAGGGGCGTAGTTTACAAAACGCGCGCCACAAAATAACTAAAACAAGAAAGACTAATAGTACTGTATAGATCTGTATTGTTTTGATTTTCTAGGGCGAGCTCATAGCTGTAATTGGATCCGTCGGCTCTGGCAAGGTTCGTATGCATGACTCGTGTTAACATAAACATAATATAACGCCTTTGCTATACTTATTGATATCAGCGATCTCGAATCTCAATTAAAACTGCTCATCAGCAGGAGTCCTTTACTTGAATGATGGGAGGATATATAAATGCTGGAATCTAAGGAATGCCTGAGATACAATAGCGAGGAAATATAGATAATAGGTAAAAGCGGCTTATCGTGCCATTCTGACCGATCAGTAATGGTGTTTATATGATTGATTGATTGTTTATTCATCATTCAAATAAATAATATGTACATGGAATAGAACAGTGATAGAATGACGGAAATAAAACCCCAGGGGGGCTTGTTGTATCCCAAGAGTATTTGTAATAGCAGTAGTACTGATTTGACATGAAGTGCTGACTTACGAGCATAATCATAAACATGTATGTACAGTGGTCAATTACTAGTCAGAGAATAATTATATAAATCAGAAATATCTGTTTTACATAAAACAGGTTGTCTCAGAACATATACTGCGGTCACTATATTTGAGCCTTGGAACATTCAAAATACATTTTAAATATAATTGTGAATACACCATCAGATAGTCTTTGATTTTGATTGATAATAGCCAGATTCAGGATGGAGAAAATATGCGTTTCAGATGGGACTTAAACAATGAGAATTATTGACAAACAATTGATCAACAATTCCAAATTCGTGTTGCCTTTGACTTTGTTGAATAAAATGATAAATAAGATCCGTGCTGTATAAAGATTGAAGTTGGCTTGTCTAGTTGGATATCTGCTACACATTCGTGCATTGGGAAGAACAACATTTCATTCGTATTTTATTTTTATTTACAAGTCTTCTCTGTTGTTGACCATACTTGGAGAGTTACCGGTAGATCGAGGTAATGTTTACATCGACGGTAATCTGGCATTCGCCTCTCAGATGCCTTGGGTATTCAATGGAACTGTGAGAGAAAATATTCTTGTTGGAGAACCATTTGATGAGCAACTCTATTCGGATGCATTAGAAGCGTGTGCATTGGAACATGTAAATATCCATTCTACGGAGAGACTACAAATAAGTGATCAGCATCAATTCGATTTCAGTATTGAGTGTCACTTATAACATCTGTTCTCTTTATGAATACGACTATATGCAGGTGCTTTCAAAACCCGATCAATTAAAAGCCCGTTCCATCTCATTCATTAAACGCTATATAGACGATCTTCTCGCTGAGGACAATCGCTAAATAAATGAAGCAGTGAAGGATATATATCGACCTTCACTGGATTTGAAAGAAACTACAGACAGCCCCACAGGCACATCATAGATTTACAACTTAATACAAATTTCTCTCTCGTCGTATTTATGACAAAAGAGATGATTACAAATTTCGACATCGTAAACTACCTCGTTCTGGACAGCAATATTCCAGTGGGATCTGCATATGGCGTATACATATCTCACCTTGTAGCATTTGCTAGATCCTGTGTTAAATGGGACGATTTTAATCAACGTCACAAAGCACTATTGCAGAAACATGTAAAACAGGGCTATACCATCAAGCGCCTGCACTCAAATTTTCTCAAATTTGGCGATACATAGCACTTGCTGATAGCAAAATAGGAGCGTAGCGTGCAAGATCTATGGCGTTACGTTTCGTAACTTGTGTCTAATTCCGCCTAACCGGGACTAGGGGTGGTATGAAGCCATGTAATTGAAGATCCTCATGTTGTTCATATGAACAATCACAATCAAAGCGTGGCTGAGATACGCTATTCTCTAGACTTTACAACGAATATAATATGAATTACGAATATTGATCAGCGATACGGATTTGGTAATTTTGGAACATCATGATGTCTGCAGGTATCATTGAAAACCGTTGACCGCTTCTCTCTTGCAGGAAACTAGCCTATGTTTATGTATACTATGATTGTCTTTTTGAATTTGTTGCTAATGCTGTTATATGGAATAGATATTTGGATTATGAACTCGGATATCCTCTAATCGACGACGGTAACTTGGTAACAACTGTCCTTGTCGTAAATAATAACATCGTCAATATCATCAATAATAACATCAAGTCCGACATCCAGTAGCCGTCCATGCAGAATTTCCGCCGTCCACAATGGAATTGGAGCGATATAAGAGCGGTGGGAAAAAATGGCGACGTCTGACGACTAAAAAGCCATCATATGACTCTACAGGAAAGCATTCCTCGGCACCTAACATGCAGACCCGAGAATACGGTAGATTCTCGGACTTAGCCTTAGTATCTCAGCCGCGCTTTTATTGCAGATGTTCATGTTCATGTGACATGGCCCCTAGAATGACCTACTTCATGAGACAATATTACATGTACCACCAAACTCTATTCGACTATCTCTAAGTTTGCTACAGCCCCTGTCTTATTGATATTTTTGTGATATTTTCTATCATTAAGGACGTAGCATCCTTTCCCCACAAGGATCTGAGTCTCGTCGGTGAGAAAGGTCTCATGCTGAGTGGAGGACAAAAGACGCGTGTTACCTTAGCCAGGTGAGCTTTTATTCCTCCTGTACGCACACAACCTTTTATACACATAATATTAATTCTTTATAAAAAGGCCTTGCCTTGGCTTGGTCGCAGATGTGTTGAGCTACAAGATTAAATATGCTCAGCTAGGGGTCGACAGTCAGTAGCCACCCGTTATCCGCAGAGAAGTTCCGCGGCCATAATTTCAATACCTCATTCACACCGCATTTCCGCCACCAAATTACAATCAGGTATAAAATCTATGTAAACACAAAATTGCTCGTTCACATCTACAAGGGCGACGTCTCGTCGCGTTCCGTCATCACAACAGCCGGGCAGACAAGAAAGACCGGTTTGCCATACAAGAAAGGCACCCATAGTTAGGAGTGGTCAGACAGGCAAGACCACGGGTCAGGCAAGCGAGACCGTACATTCAAAACCAAAGACAAAGAAGGAGACCATGCCGTCTTGAGATAACCACCCTGGGCAGTCCACAACTCGTCGGACCGTAACTATATTTTTGTCAATTTTTGATCAATATATACTGGACGCTGGGTTGCTGTATAGTTATGTATATTTTTTTTTCTGTAAGTTGATTTAAACCCTTTGTAGTGGGACCAAAAATATTCCCTTTTTCCTTTCTTTTTTCTTATGGCTGTTGCTCTGTTTCCTGTTTATATAATTAGCTTCTACATTTAGAAGCGCGTGGCTAAACTTATATATTTCTAGTCAGTTCCCATTTTTTTTTTTTTTTTTTTTTTTGGTACCGGATAGCCTATACATGTCCACCGGTCTCATTTAACTGTGTCTGCTCATTGTTCCCTCGATAGACCTGCACGTGTTCTTTTCTTCTTTCACTGACACGGGCTTTTCTTTGTCCCAATCCCTCGCTCTGAGTTGCCCCAGAGCAAGAAGATTTAACTCTCTCCAATGTAAATTTCCATCCCCTGTCTCGTCTTTGTTTGTTCCCGTGCAGGTTCTTTTAGTTCTCTTAGCTGTTTCTACAAGTTAGATTATTTATACCGTAGGCAAATAAGATTTATTGGACCCCTTTCTGTGGCGGTATTACCGTCCGCCAATATGGCTGACGGTACCCATTCCCATAGTGAGCCACAGATGGTCGGTACCAATCTGTCAAGTTCCTCCGGTAGCGGAGACGACAGTGACAACGAGTTTATTCTAAAACGAAAAAATTCTAGATCACTTTCTGATACCGACTCCTCAAGGAAAAAAAACAAAAAGAAGTCTAGGCTATTCTACTGCTCCCCAAGTACAGTAAATTTAAATGCAATCATGAGCACTATTACTGGCCGAGCAGCCTCGAAATTAAATCCTATTCAACTAGGTAAAGATATCTTTGATAAAGTGGGTCATGTTGACCACATTAAGCCCTTGGCATCTGTTGACCTTTTAGTAAGGTGTAAAGATCCAGGCCAACTAAAGAAACTTCTACAAATTGACCTGATTGGTAATACTAGTGTTAAGTTTTCGCAGAAAAATAACTTATCTAAAGGAGTGATTTACGGATGCCCCTTGAACATGGATGTTTCCAGTATCGAATCTCATCTGAAACAGCAGAACGTAGTTAAAGCGATTCGGCTAACAAGGGGGAAAGAAAAAGAACCAACTACATCTGTTCTTTTGCACTTCTCCAAGGAGTTGCCTTCCTCCATTTCTATGGCGTATCGTATCTTTGACGTCAAACCGTATATTCCTCCGGCAGTAAGATGTTTTCAGTGCCAACGATTTGGACATACGGCCCCTTTTTGTAAGAGCAAAATCAGATGCCCGCGATGCGGGGAAGGTCATCCATTTGAGCAATGTAAAAATCTGGAGAATCCACAATGTTGTAATTGCGCGGGTGCCCATTCTAGCGCCTACGCGGGCTGCCCAGCCCGGAAAGAACAAACCAAAATTCTCCAGGTTAAAGTAACACAGAAGGTGTCCTATGCTGACGCTATGAGGGTAGTCAAACAAAATAGCTCAGATCTCCCTGATAGGAAAACTCAGAATAATAACTGCTCCCTAAAGCCCGTTTCCCAACAGAAACCATTTACACTAGCTGATAGAGTACAAAAGAAAGACCCTACTCCAGCTACTATTGTTCAACAAAGTCTGGCTCGGCCAAGTGCCGTAAATTCTCCAAAAGTGGACTCTCCAAATACCCCAGAATCTAGAGTAGGATCGCGTAAAGCACCATCCTCAGATGATATAGTAAGTTTCGTTTGCGAGGTGCTAGTTGCTTGCCTCGTCGACAAAAACAGAGAAATATTAGAAATTGTAGTCAGAAGTGCAATAAAACATTTTGATGGCTTCTCCTCTTCCAATTTTCTTAACAACCTCTTAGAAAAGGGTATGGATGATTAATGGATAAGCCTACCATTACCTTAATAATACTTGCAATGGCCTTCTGCTGTTTGCAGTTTAATGTTCAGAGCCTTACGGCTCATGGTGCTAATTTCAAGCACTATCTATATAATCTAGGTTTCTCCCCTGATGTACTTTGTTTCCAGGAGACTTTCCTGAAATCAAATAATAAATTTAATTACCCCGGTTATATCCCTTATAGGGGAGACCGTTCATCTGGGCCCCGAGGAGGCATGCTAATGCTCATCAGAGAGGGACTTGGGTATAAAGAAATTGAGCTCCCATCCCTCGAATCTGTAGAATGCCAGTGTATTGAGGTATCTCTGCTAGATAAGTCATCAATATTCATTGTCAATTTGTACAACCCTTCAATAACTCAGTCACTTAAAATGTCTGATTTTGATCGGATTGTCTCTAAATGTACAGGTCCATTTATCATCTGTGGTGATTTTAATGCCCATAATAAAATATGGGGTAGCAAGTCCTGTGACAATAACGGAAAATTATTAGAAGAAGTGTTCAACAAACACGATATTATATTTATTAATGACGGTTCTCCAACCCGTCTTGATGCTCGTACGGGAGGTCTATCGGCAATCGATCTCACTCTCGTTTCAAAAACCCTAGCAACTAAATCTAATTGGTATGCAGACAATAGTACAACGTGTGGGAGCGATCATTTTCCCATTCTGTTCACCCTAGGTAAAATCCCATTGGTAAATGACGTTTCCTATCCTGCTAGGTGGAAATTGCCCAAAGCGGATTGGTCCCTGTTTAGTGCTAACTGTGATTCTCTGCTTACGGATGACACCATATCCGGCGACATTGATGAGTTCAATGATAATCTCACTGAAGCCATCAATGCAGCCGCGGCAAAGTCTATTCCTAAGACTAAAGTTGGTAAACCCGGAAGACAGAGAAATCCTGTTCCCTATTGGGACCAATGTTGCGATAAAGCTATAAAAGAAATGAAAAAAGCAAAAAATAAAGCTAGTCGAACTAGACTATATATTGACGTCCTGCACTACAGGGAAAAACGAGCAGAGGCTCAAAAAATTATTAGGAAAACACAACGGGATTACTGGAGGAACTATTATTAGGAAAACACAACGGGATTACTGGAGGAACTATTGTTCCAACCTCAATGAGTTCACCCCCCCTGAAAAAAGTCTGGAAACAGGCTAAGCGAATGTCTGGTACGTCGACAAATCGCCAAATTCCAACATTATTTCAGAATGATACCAGGGCTCTTACAAACCCAGAGAAAGCTGACATGTTGTCAAAGCATTTCGCTAAAGTTAGTAGTGACTCAAATTATTCCCCAGATTTTTTACAACATAAATCTGAAATGGAAGCACAAAATAGGCTTATCTTCGATAACATCGACCCAGACGAATCTCCAATTAATGAAGATTTTACGTTGCCCGAGCTTAAACGGGCTATGAAACAAACTAAATCAACTTCGCCTGGAAATGATAAAATATGCTACGAAATGCTAAACCATATGTCGGATAGGTGCCTCGGTATCATCCTGATATTATTTAACTCAATTTGGGCTAATATGGTTTTGCCCGGTTCCTGGAAACATTCTATTATTATTCCGGTGCCCAAACCAGGAAAGCCATCTTCGTCTCCATCTTCTTACCGTCCAATAGCACTAACCTCGCATCTATGTAAAATTATGGAGAGATTAGTTAACAATAGACTCACGTGGTATCTGAATAAAAATAATATTATATCCCCGTTTCAGAGTGGCTTCTGGAAAGGAAGGCGCACCCTTGATCAGCTCATTAGACTAGAAACATCTATCAAAAATGCCTTTGCACACAAAGAATTTCTTCTCTGTGTATTTTTAGATCTTGAAAAGGCATATGATATGTTATGGCGTAAAGGCCTTCTAATTAAATTAAATAAAATCGGAGTTAAAGGGCGTATGTTCGGTTGGATCAAATCCTTTTTGTCAAATCGAACTGCGCAGGTCCGTGTTGGATCCACATTATCTCCAGTGGTGCCAATCATAAATGGAACCCCTCAGGGAAGTGTCATAAGTCCGACACTGTTCAATATTATGGCTAATGACCTTCCAGATCAGTTCAATCCAAATATTAAAAAATCTGTATTTGCAGATGATAACGCTGTTTGGTATGCAAGTACAAACCTTAAACTTGTAATTAAATTCATTACAGCCGCGTTAAGTAAGGCTGT